>CAXAQZ010000430.1:0-5000 GCA_963971145.1 Sussaba pulchella | reverse complement strand
TTCGTCACTCGCTCTTCAACCGCCGCTCAACGCTCCCTGTTGCCAAAAATTCGCATCTCAACGTGCATCCGGAAAAACCGCGCGTCGCTCTTGTGGCGCATCCAGCAGCCGTCCTCGCTGTCTCGCGATCAATCGCCGCCGCGATCGCGCGGTTTACAACAACAAAAACTCAGCGACGGACGCTCGCCCACCGCCATTTTGAACAATCTCACACCGCATTTTCCCCGTTTCATCGGAAATTATTAAAAAAAAAAAAAAAAAAAAAACGAAACAAATCATGAATCAATTCGCAATATATAACATCAATTTTTTTCGCAATACCAAAATGAACGATTATACATCCACGTATCTTCATGTCCGTACGATAAAAAATTCTTTTCACGTCCGATCCGCCACGTGACGATGTCACCCACGTCCTCGAGGTTTCTCCCCGACGTTGCCAAATCTCTGTCCATTGCGAACCCGCCTTAAACCTCGACGCCGGAAGAATTGGCAACGCCGCAAATCTCATTCCGGAGTAACAACGACGTAATAGGTCACGTTTCACACTCGAACGCACCCGCGTGATCAATCGACCAATCCCAACGCGGCACGGTCATTACAACAATTATTTTCTCAATGAATTTTAACCCTCAAACTCGTTGAAAAGACGCGTGAATGATTTTCACGGCGACGATTTAATTAATGTCGATGGTTGCCATGATTTTTGCACGGCTCGTTGCGGTTATCGCCCAAAGATCAGAAGATTCGATCAGTTGAATTGGTCGCGGTTGCATGGGGTGGGGGGGAGGGGGGAGAAAGGCGGCGTTCATTGTCGGGCCGTGAGAGTTTGGCGGGCTACGTGATCGCCGATTGGCCGTTCTTCGCCTACCCGTAGTCGATGGTCGCCGCACAGCCGTCCGGTCAAGCATCGGTTCGAGTTTCTCCGAGGAAAACACTGTTTCCCGCGGCCCCATTGCCTCAAGTCGTGTCGACGAAGAACCCTCATCGAGAATCACATCAACCATCGACTTTATCAAACGATTTAAAACAAGGTGAGTGATCGTTAAAAAAGTTTTATTCTTATACGTGAACCGAAGAAACCGATAAATTAAAAAAAAAAACGAGAAACGAGAAGAAGAAGATGAAGAAAAACCCCGCGTCTGGTTGGAATCGAACCTCGTGTAATTCCAACGAGTATCTTCGCGCACACGTTGGGTTTTTGCCGATAAAGAAATGGTTTTGAAACGTCCGGGGGGAGTTTATGGGTTTTTTTTTTTTTTCAATCGACGTTTGACCTTGTTGGAATCGTGCGGCCCGGGTTCGACGTGCACGTGGTCCTTGGAACCTTGTCGATCTTATTAAATCCCGTCCGGGACAAATCCTTGAGCATTCTTGTGGGAAAGAGAGAGAAAAAAATTTCATCCCCGACAAAGGCTCGTGCAGGGCTGAGCATCGGCGCGACTCCGGCTTTCGCCCCGAAGCATTCGCCACCATTTTGACGACACCGTCGTCCCGTGTGTGTGCCGGTCGCTAGCCCCGGCGAAACTTCTTTTTCTGTTTTTTTTTTTTTTTCTTTTCACGGCGGTCGACGCTGATACGACCAACGGGAAAGACCAACGAGAAAGTATTTAAAAAAAAATAACAAGTATATATGTTGAAGAAAGAGAGGAAGGACGAAAGAGAGAGAGAATGAAGCGAATTTACGGCGTCACTCGGGGATGCCATTTTATCGAGATTCGAGTGATACGAGAAACCCGTGTGGCGTACGTGAGCGCCCTTAAAGGTCCGTGGATTCGTCAAACCGCGTTTGATTTATCGAGTGCATGTGCGTTTTTGTTGTGAGTATGTGTTTCGTGTGCGACTTTGAGCCCATCCGCCACGTTGCCGTGTACGAAAATCTCAACGGATCTTTCTCTCTCTCTCTCTCTCGCTCGAGAAGTTTCTCCCCTCCGCGACGGTTTGTTCTTTCGAGTTTACGTCATTTTCGCGGTTTCTCCATTTTGTTTTCGCGGTTGTCGAATTATTAGCGGACTCCCCGAGGACGCGCGGGACTGCAGGACCTCGTTCGGGGATTGCATCCTGGATCGCTTCCTCGCCGGCCGGGGAAACGTCGAGAGAAAAACGTTTTTGCTCTCTCCCACTCTCTCTCTTGGATATCCCTCGCGACATTATGGCGCAGTATGGGGACGCCTCGACCGAAACACGTGCATCGCCCTTGCGATGCCATTTTGACCGTTCTTCGCTCAATCATTTTCCGATAATTCGCTCTTGATTTTATGTTTTGTTTTTGTTTCTCCTGGAATTTTATAGTACATTTAATTATTTATTCATTGAGGGGGGGGGGGTTGTTTGTTGAAGTTTGGTGGAGGGGAATTTTTGTTCGTTCCGGAAGTTCCGGCTGTGGTGGTCTCGTTTGCGTCGTATCGCGGCTTCCATCTCTGTTTCTCTCTCTCTCTGGCTTTCGGCAGATATATGGGATCTTCCTTCTCCGTCTCGCGGTGGAGACACGGGAGATCTTCCATCTCTCTCCGTTTCGGTCGCAACTTGGGCGCCGTCTTGTGCGCCTCGTTTTGTATGGCGGCTATTGGCTTACCCACCGCTTCTCTGTATCGAATGAAACATCGACTTTAAAAAAAAAATCAAGAAAAAACAGCCATCGTTGAGAGAGAGGAACAGAGAGAGAGAGAGAGATGGATGCATTCTCGTGAATTTTTGCCGGAAACCGCATGCCGAGAATATCGTCACGATTTTTTCATGCCTACGATACACGATTCGCTCTTTTTTTTCTCTCTTTTTTTTCTACCTCGTCCCCTTCCCGGCTCGTCTCGCGCTTCTCGAAGACTGCCCCTCTACTCGATATTATTTCGAGATTGAAGTTACCGTTAAATGTCACGTGAAAAATGTACCGAGCCGAGTATCAGCGACGAACGGAACCAGTCTTGTTTGATCTTTCGTTATCTATCCTCTGTCTCGCTTTTGCGAGTTGCATACATCTGTATATATATATGTATATATGTATATGTATTTGCTTCTGTCTTTTCCACTCCCTCGCACTTTCTCCATGTACGTCGTCCAACTGGAATATCTTCATGCGTACGACAAACAGGCTTTTTGATATTTTATTATTATTATTGTTATTATTCTTATTAGTTCGTTTTTTACTTCACGCAACTGCGATCGAATGGCTGCCTGTTGATCGCACGTCGACTATCGTCTGCTCGTGGTTTTCAAGATTTTTTTTTTCACACGGTTGATAATAAATCGACGACTCGCAGGTTTTATGGTTTAATTTGCACAAAGTTGTCTTCTTATTCATTTATTTATCAATTTTCTTTATTTTACACGACGCATTTGCAATTCCAAGGCGTGTTTCAATATTTTGTCGGAGCTGTTTATTATAAAAACATGGTACGCAGTTTTTTTTTTTTTTTTTTTTGTTTAATTAAGGAGAAGCAGTCTTTTTTTTTTTTGCATACACGCAATGATAATTATATCCATTTTTATTTCCTAATTTTTATTTGATTCAATTTTCGGTTAATGTTGAATTCGTCGAGAGACAAGAATGGCTGCGTACGCCCCAGAAAGAGACGAGAATGTGGAACGTGCGATCAGTCGTCTTTAGCAAAGTTCTACTAAAGTTTCTTTTGAATCTTTCGGTCGCCTCTGGTTGAAATTTCATGAAAGGTTGAAAGTTTTATAACGTTTAAACGTTGGTTGTTTTTTTTTTGTTTGTTCGTTTCTCGCAGATCAATAAAAAATGAGTTCGAGCGCGTGTTATAAATGCAGCCGAATGGGCCACTTTGCGAGGGAATGCCCCCAGGGTGGACCCGGAGGCGCCCGGGGCGATCGTGGAGGTCGCGGCGATCGGGACGGCGGTTTCACCAGAGGACGCGAAAAGTGCTTCAAGTGCAACCAGTACGGTCACTTCGCTCGCGAATGCAAGGAGGATCAGGACCTCTGCTACCGTTGCAATGGCGTTGGACACATTGCAAAAGACTGTCAACAGGTCAGTGAGGTTTGATATTCGCTCTATTTATTTACAATTTTACTTGTCCGTCCTTTTTTTGAGTTGCACATGAGTTTATATTTTTAAAAAAATTTTTTTCATTTTGTTTAATTTTATTATTATTATTATTATTTTTCTATGAATGCGAAATGTGTTTTACGATGATGCCGTGTGAGTGTGTTTGACGCAGAGTTGGAGAGCGAAAGAAATATTTTTGCTCGATCGTATAATTTATGTTTTTGAAATGTTTTTTTTGAAAAGCGACTGAATAGTTTGAACAAAAGCTTGTTTTATGTCTCGATAGGTTCTCACGATAGCTCTTGGGAATTGTTTTAGAGGAAGAGATGACAAATTTCGACTATGCTGCGGCTAAATCGATTTAATGCCTGAATAAACGACTATTAGATTTTTCACAAAATAATTTTTAAAAAAAAGTTCCAAAACTTTTATTCATTTATTTCTATTCTTTATTGCAATTGAATTGAGATACCTGAGTTTCGCAAAAGTTCAATTACAATGCATTTACGTATTATTTTATGCCATTACGAGTGTGAATAAAAATTTTGCAATAAAAATACAATTAAAAAAAATACTAAGCTTCCAAATTGCTACAAACGAAGAAAAACTGTTCAGGGTTTGTTCAAAAAAAGTTTTTCACGAAATATTTTGTGTTACCAGTGTGAAAATTCTTAATCCACTACCATTTTCATATCGTATTTTCAATTTTGTCATCACATTTCACTTTTTTTTTTTTTTTTAACGTCCTCCCTCCAAATTTTTTTTAATCTCCAGTACTTGCGTACCGCAATGAGTACGTTTCAGAATGAAGTGACAAATACGTAGCCGCCCGCCGGCTGTGTAATGCAACATTTTATCAATCTAATTTTAACCTTGGAAAAAAATAATGATAACGAATATTTTTTTATCAGTAAACTGAACTACCACAGCCTTGATCCAATTTCGAAATTCCGACGTATTTTCGACGCTAATCAACAATACTCGAATGACATTT
>CAXAQZ010000429.1:30000-34015 GCA_963971145.1 Sussaba pulchella | reverse complement strand
TCATTTATTCATTTATTCATTTATTCATTTATTCATTTATTCATTTATTCATTTATTCATTTATTCATTTATTCATTTATTCATTTATTCATTTATTCATTTATTCATTTATTCATTTATTCATTTATTCATTTATTCATTTATTCATTTATTCATTTATTCATTTATTCATTTATTCATTTATTCATTTATTCATTTATTCATTTATTCATTTATTCATTTATTCATTTATTCATTTATTCATTTATTCATTTATTCATTTATTCATTTATTCATTTATTCATTTATTCATTTATTCATTTATTCATTTATTCATTTATTCATTTATTCATTTATTCATTTATTCATTTATTCATTTATTCATTTATTCATTTATTCATTTATTCATTTATTCATTTATTCATTTATTCATTTATTCATTTATTCATTTATTCATTTATTCATTTATTCATTTATTCATTTATTCATTTATTCATTTATTCATTTATTCATTTATTCATTTATTCATTTATTCATTTATTCATTTATTCATTTATTTATTTATTCATTTATTCATTCATTCATTTATTCATTTATTCATTTATTCATTTATTCATTTATTCATTTATTCATTTATTCATTTATTTATTTATTCATTTATTCATTTTTTCATTTATTCATTTATTTATTTATTCATTTATTCATTTATTCATTCATTCATTTATTCATTTATTTATTCATTCATTTATTCATTTATTCATCTATTCATTTATTTATTTATTTATTTATTCATTTATTTATTCATTCATTTATTCATTTATTCATTTATTCATTTATTCATTCTCTCATTTATTCATTTGTTAATTTATTCATTTATTCATTTATTTATTCATTCATTTATTTATATATTTATTTATTCATTCATTCATTTATTCATTTATTCATTTATTCATTTATTCATTTATTCATTTATTCATTTATTCATTTATTCATTTATTCATTTATTCATTTATTCATTCATTCATTTATTCATTTATTCATTTATTCATTTATTCATTTATTCATTTATTCATTTATTCATTTATTCATTTATTCATTTATTCATTTATTCATTTATTCATTTATTCATTTATTCATTTATTCATTTATTCATTTATTCATTTATTCATTTATTCATTTATTCATTTATTCATTCATTCATTTATTCATTTATTCATTTATTCATTTATTCATTTATTCATTTATTCATTTATTCATTTATTCATTTATTCATTTATTAATTTATTCATTTATTCATTTATTCATTTATTCATTTATTCATTTATTCATTTATTCATTTATTCATTTATTCATTTATTCATTTATTCATTTATTCTTTTATTCATTTATTCATTTATTCATTAATTCATTAATTCATTAATTCATTCATTCATTTATTCATTTATTCATTTATTTGTTTATTCATTAATTCATTTATTCATTTATTCATTCATTCATTTATTCATTTATTTATTTATTCATTTATTCATTTATTCATTTATTCATTTATTCATTTATTCATTTATTCATTTATTCATTTATTCATTTATTCATTTATTCATTTATTCATTTATTCATTTATTTATTTATTCATTTATTCATTTATTCATTTATTCATTTATTCATTTATTCATTTATTCATTTATTCATTTATTCATTTATTCATTTATTCATTTATTCATTTATTCATTTATTCATTTATTCATTTATTCATTTATTCATTTATTCATTTATTCATTTATTCATTTATTCATTTATTCATTTATTCATTTATTCATTTATTCATTTATTCATTTATTCATTTATTCATTTATTCATTTATTCATTTATTCATTTATTCATTTATTCATTTATTCATTATTTCATTAATTCATTCATTCATTTATTCATTTATTCATTTATTTATTTATTCATTAATTCATTTATTCATTTATTCATTCATTCATTTATTCATTTATTCATTTATTCATTTATTCATTTATTCATTTATTCATTTATTCATTTATTCATTTATTCATTTATTCATTTATTCATTTATTCATTTATTCATTTATTCATTTATTCATTTATTCATTTATTCATTTATTCATTTATTCATTTATTTATTTATTCATTTATTCATTTATTCATTTATTCATTTATTCATTTATTCATTTATTCATTTATTCATTTATTCATTTATTCATTTATTCATTTATTCATTTATTCATTTATTCATTTATTCATTTATTCATTTATTCATTTATTCATTTATTTATTTATTCATTTGTTCATTAATTTATTTATTTATTTAATTATTTATTTATTCATTCATTTATTCATTTATTGATTTATTCATTTTTTCATTTATTCATTCATTAATTAATTGATTTATTTATTTATTCATTTTTTTTTTCATTCATTTATTCATTTATTCATGTATTTATTTATTCATTCATTCATTTATTCATTCCTTCATTCATTCATTTATTCATTTATTCATTTATTCATTTATTTATTTATTCATTTATTCATTTGTTCATTTATTCATTTATTCATTTATTCATTTATTTATTTATTCATTTATTCATTTATTCATTTATTCATTTATTCATTTATTCATTTATTCATTTATTCATTTATTCATTTAATCATTCATTCATTTATTCATTTATTCATTTATTCATTTATTCATTTATTCATTTATTCATTTATTCATTTATTCATTTATTCATTTATTCATTTATTCATTTATTCATTTATTCATTTATTCATTTATTCATTTATTCATTTATTCATTTATTCATTTATTCATTTATTCATTTATTCATTTATTCATTTATTCATTTATTCATTTATTCATTTATTTATTCATTCATTTATTCATTTATTCATTTATTTATTTATTCATTTATTCATTTATTCATTTATTCATTTATTCATTTATTCATTTATTCATTTATTCATTCATTCATTTATTCATTTATTCATTTATTCATTTATTCATTTATTCATTTATTCATTTATTCATTTATTCATTTATTCATTTATTCATTTATTCATTTATTCATTTATTCATTTATTCATTTATTCATTTATTCATTTATTCATTTATTCATTTATTCATTTATTCATTTATTCATTTATTCATTTATTCATTTATTCATTTATCCATTTATTCATTTATTCATTTATTCATTTATTTATTTATTCATTTATTTATTTATTCATTTATTCATTTATTCATCTATTCATTTATTCATTTATTCATTTATTTATTTATTCATTTATTCATTTATTCATTCATTCATTTATTTATTTATTCATTTATTCATTTATTCATTTATTCATTTATTCATTTATTCATTTATTCATTTATTCATTTATTCATTTATTCATTTATTCATTTATTCATTTATTCATTTATTCATTTATTCATTTATTCATTTATTCATTTATTCATTTATTCATTTATTCATTTATTCATTTATTCATTTATTCATTTATTCATTTATTCATTTATTCATTTATTCATTTATTCATTTATTCATTTATTCATTTATTCATTTATTCATTTATTCATTTATTCATTTATTCATTTATTCATTTATTCATTTATTCATTTATTCATTTATTCATTTATTCATTTATTCATTTATTCATTTATTCATTTATTCATTTATTCATTTATTCATTTATTCATTTATTTATTTATTCATTTATTCATTTATTCATTTATTCATTTATTCATTTATTCATTTATTCATTTATTCATTTATTCATTTATTCATTTATTCATTTATTCATTTATTCATTTATTCATTTATTCATTTATTCATTTATTCATTTATTCATTTATTTATTTATTCATTTATTCATTCATTCATTTATTCATTTATTCATTTATTCATTTATTCATTTATTCATTTATTCATTTATTCATTTATTTATTTATTCATTTATTCATTTTTTCATTTATTCATTTATTTATTTATTCATTTATTCATTTATTCATTCA
>CAXAQZ010000429.1:5000-10000 GCA_963971145.1 Sussaba pulchella | reverse complement strand
TTATAACATAGTAACTCGGAATTATCTCTCGTGTAAAACATGCGAATCGTTACCGGTAAAATCAACAACACCCTAGCGGCCTTGGAGGGCCAACGACCCGAAACTTTGGCGCGTGGCAACGGACAGGACACCGTCGGAGGAGGGGACTCCGACCAATCAAAGAACGAATCGCGGGCAGGCAAGAGCCCGTGATTCAGTATAAAAAGAGCCGATCGAGCGCAGTGAAGGCACTCTGTTTTAGGGAGCACCAGCCGCCAACCAAAGGATCGACCAGGACCACCAAAGAAGGACGAGGACGCCCGAAGGAAGAGCCCGGGCGAGCCGAACGAGAAGCCGCAGTATCAGGGCCTCAGGAGACAGAAGGAGCCTTCCTTCGATCAACGGAAGAGCCCTCGGCGGCACGGTGGGGACGGCGGACCGCGACGGGTGTCCAGCCACTACCCTAGACCCCTCTCCACGGTCCAGCAGCCGCGTCGCGTAGCGCTAGGCCCTCGAGCGCCGGGGCTCGGGCCAGACATAGCCGTATCGCGGGTCGTCATACGACAGGCGCTCGGCGGAACTGTATCGCGGGTCGTCATACCGCAGGCGCGCGGCGTAACCGTATCGCTATTTAACACCTAAGAAGCGCTAGGGAGACACATTGTACGACGGGTTGCCACCCAAAAGGCGTCGACTGAACAGAATATACTCAAACTATTGTTCTATACCGTGTTACACCAGTTTCTTTTACCCACTCGAGTCTAAACTACCGTCTATCCCGACGGATATGTAGAACAAGGTAGAAATACCGTTACATTTGGCGCCCGAACAGGGACTCGAGCGGGTGAAGGGGCGTCAACCGGTGCAGGACATAGGGGATGGAATATCGGTCACGGTTTGCAAGAAGAATTGTCCGACAAACCGTAATGGAGGGAGATAGACCGACAGCGACCCCCGAGGAGGGGGAAACGGAGGGGGTGTCATTGCAGTGGGAGTCAACGACTGCAGACGCCCTCCTACGCGATCGCGGTAACCGACGAACGATTGGGGGACTCTCCAATATAGGGGGGAGTGAGGGGGAGAATAGCGAGGAGGGGGACGGTACGACACACCCCCCTCTCTCTGATGAGGTAACCCCGGTGGAGACAGAGCCGGCACTGGCGCGGGTATTGGCTGCCATCGGGGGTATTCGGGAAGAGATGCGGACGCAGTTCGCGACATGCGAGAAGAGGATGGAGGACTCGCAAGATCAGCTCCGGTCCCGGGTTACCGTCACTTTCCAGGGTCTGGAGGAGAGACTCGACCGGAGGTTCAAGAGGGCGGAAGACGCACAGCGAGAGACGAGCGCAGCCTTGCAGGAGCAAGCCGCGGAGGCGATCGTCACGCGGGAGGATATTCGAAAGGGTATCCAGGAGGCTGTGGAGCGGATTCGGCGTAACCAGGCTACCCTGGAGGAGCATGGTGTAAGGATCGCGCAACTCGAGCAGCGTCCCCGGGTCACAGAGAGTAACCTCACGTTCGGGACGACTTTCGGGGATGGGGGAGGAGTCACCCGGATCCAGACGGTGAAGAGAAAGATACCAGTCTTCCGGGCGGATGGGAAACAGCGACCCATGGCCTTCCTCCACGATTTGGAGGATTATTACGCAACCGCAGGGATGGAGCTGAGGTGCGTGCTGGCTGAGGCGCTCAAGGGCACCGCAGAGGACTGGTGGCACCTCATCAGGGAGGAAATCACCGACATGGAGTCGTTCAAGGAGGCATTCACGGGTCGATACTGGACGCGCGAGATGCAGCATAAGGTCCGGCGAAACCTCGAGTTCGGGTGCTACCGTGCGCACGAACAGGGTCGCACCAAGGCCGAGTACGCGGCTCTGATGCTCGGGAATGCCAGGGATCTGGCCGAGAAGAAGACGGATGAGGAAATCATCCGATGCCTCGCCCGTCACTTCGACGAGGAGGTACGATCAGCGGTCCGTAGCAGGCAGACGAGGACCGCGAGGGAGTTCCTGGAGCTCCTGGAGAACATCGACCTCGAGGGACCGTTGAACACCCAGAGGAGATCAAACGACCGGAGCCGATCGGATTTTCCCTCTCGGGGAAGACAGGACTATCGTCCTCCAAGACGGGAGGATCGATGGTCGCCGAGTGACCGGCGAGATGGTGGCTCAAGGGAGAAGCGACCCCCTTGGACCGCTCCAGCGCCTCCGGGGGGACCGAGGGACGGTCAAGGGCCTTCAATGCAGCAGCCGTCAACACCGAATCCGCGACAACCACCGATGGGATGGCAACCACCGACTGCACCGCCGGTCCAGGCGATGCAGATGAACGGAGGGTGGCAACCACCGGCACCGGCATCGGTGCAGGCAATGCAAATGGATGGGGGGGCGGCCTCATGGATCCCTCCCGGACCATTTATTCCAAACACCATGATCGGGGAAAGCGCGCCGGGGGCCAGAACGCATAACGGTCCGGGAAACGCGTAACCGTTGCGTCCGGAGCCTCAGATCCAGTAAAAACAACAACGAGGGGAGGCGCAACGGGCGTGAAAAAAGAAGGAGAGAGGAAAGACGAGGAGACAGAAGGGAAGAAAGAAGAAAAGGAAGAAGGAGAGAAGAAAGAAGAGAAGAGAGAAGAGAAGAAGAGAGAAGAGGCGAAAGAAGATACGGGGAAACGCAGCGGCATAGAGAGACAAGAGAAGGAGTTAAGAAGTAAGGAGAAGAGACTCAGGAGAAAAGAGAAACGGAAGGAGAGGAGAAACGACGGAGAGACGCGAGCTGCAGTCAACGCTGCGCCAGATTTCCGGGAGGTGCGGATAAACACCCTCCTCGACGATCCACGCGAGTTCCTGTGTAAGGAATCGGATCGAGAGGGGCGGGGGTGGAACAGAGATGTGCATCCGAGGTGCCCGGAGATCCTGGTCGACCTGGCGGGAGTGAAGACCCTCGCATTGGTTGACAGTGGCAGCGAGGTCAGTTGTCTGTCGGAAGAAATTTTCGATCAGGAGAAAGACCGGTTCGGGAAGTTGCCGATCCTTCCGGTAACGAGTACCAAGGTGGTAGGACCATTCGGAGGAGGAGCAACGAGAATCAAAAAGCAGCTCGTTGTCGAGGCTGACGTCCAAGGGATAACCGGCCAGTTACAAGTACTGGTTGTTCCCAAATTACTTCGGCCCGTATTAATCGGAATCGACGGGATGGTGAGTTTGGGAATCGTCGTCGATGCGGTTAAGGGAGAGGTGACGGTGCAAGGGACGAGGATAGCCGAATTGATCGAGAGAGAATGGAAACGGGTCAAGAAGAAGGAAGACGAAGAAAAGCTCTTAGTATGCAGCAGCGTAACGAGAGAAGAAAATACCGACGAGAAAGACGAACTGGCCGAGGGAGAGACCGATGGAAAAAGGGCGGCGTACGTGCATCATCTGGAACGGAGGGATCCAGAACCATACTTCCATCGAGCGTCCCCGGTCCCGAAGAATTGGAAAAAGAAGCGAAAGAAATAATGAGCTGGATGTGAGGGGATTGGCTGATTTTCTGTGCCAAGAGTCACAGAAAATGGAGGGGCAATGTAACGTATAACGCTACATACCGTTGCCGCTCCAACAGCCTTATGGGCACCGCGGTCAGCCCCGAAATGATCGAAGAATATCGATAAATCAAATACAATAACGGAAACGAAGGAACGTGACAAATAATACGTTGGGCCAGCGCTCCAAATAATTCCGAAGTTATAACATAGTAACTCGGAATTATCTCTCGTGTAAAACATGCGAATCGTTACCGGTAAAATCAACAACACCCTAGCGGCCTTGGAGGGCCAACGACCCGAAACTTTGGCGCGTGGCAACGGACAGGACACCGTCGGAGGAGGGGACTCCGACCAATCAAAGAACGAATCGCGGGCAGGCAAGAGCCCGTGATTCAGTATAAAAAGAGCCGATCGAGCGCAGAGAAGGCACTCTGTTTTAGGGAGCACCAGCCGCCAACCAAAGGATCGACCAGGACCACCAAAGAAGGACGAGGACGCCCGAAGGAAGAGCCCGGGCGAGCCGAACGAGAAGCCGCAGTATCAGGGCCTCAGGAGACAGAAGGAGCCTTCCTTCGATCAACGGAAGAGCCCTCGGCGGCACGGTGGGGACGGCGGACCGCGACGGGTGTCCAGCCACTACCCTAGACCCCTCTCCACGGTCCAGCAGCCGCGTCGCGTAGCGCTAGGCCCTCGAGCGCCGGGGCTCGGGCCAGACGTAGCCGTATCGCGGGTCGTCATACGACAGGCGCTCGGCGGAACTGTATCGCGGGTCGTCATACCGCAGGCGCGCGGCGTAACCGTATCGCTATTTAACACCTAAGAAGCGCTAGGGAGACACATTGTACGACGGGTTGCCACCCAAAAGGCGTCGACTGAACAGAATATACTCAAACTATTGTTCTATACCGTGTTACACCAGTTTCTTTTACCCACTCGAGTCTAAACTACCGTCTATCCCGACGGATATGTAGAACAAGGTAGAAATACCGTTACAATTCATTCATTCATTTATTTATTTATTCATTTATTCATTTATTCATTTATTCATTTATTCATTTATTCATTTATTCATTTATTTATTTATTCATTTATTCATTTATTTATTTATCCATTTATTCATTTATTCATTTATTCATTTTTTCATTTATTCATTTATTCATTAATTCATTCATTCATTCTTTTATTTATTTATTTATTCATTTATTCATTTATTCATTTATTCATTTATTCATTTATTCATTTATTCATTTATTCATTTATTCATTTATTCATTTATTCATTTATTCATTTATCCTTCTATTCATTTATTCATTTATTCATTTATTCATTTATTCATTTATTCATTTATTCATTTATTCATTTATTCATTTATTCATTCATTCATTTATTCATTTATTTATTTATTCATTTATTCATTTATTCATTTATTCATTTATTCATTTATTCATTTATTCATTTATTCATTTATTCATTCATTCATTTATTCATTCATT
>CAXAQZ010000429.1:0-2500 GCA_963971145.1 Sussaba pulchella | reverse complement strand
TATTCATTTATTCATTTATTCATTTATTCATTTATTCATTATTCATTTATTCATTTATTCATTTATTCATTTATTCATTTATTCATTTATTCATTTATTCATTTATTCATTATTCATTTATTCATTTATTCATTTATTCATTCATTATTTAATCATTCATTCATTTATTTATTCATTCAATTTATTCATTAATTCATTTATTCAATATTCATTATTCATTTATTCATTTATTCAATTATTCATTATTCATTATTCATTTATTCATTTATTCATTTATTCATTTATTCATTTATTCATATATTCATTTATTCATTTATTCATTTATTCATTTATTCATTTATTCATTACATTTATTCATTTATCATTATTCAATTATTCATTTATTCATTTATTCATTATTCATTTATTCATTTATTCATTATTCATTTATTCATATCATATTATTCATTTATTCATTTATTCATTTATTCATTTATTCATTTATTCATTTATTCATTTATTCATTTATTCATTTATTCATTTATTCATTTATTCATTTATTCATTTATTCATTTATTCAATTATTCATTTATTCATTTATTCATTATTCATTTATTCATTTATTCATTATTTCATTTATTCATTATCAATTCATTATCATTTATTCATTTATTCATTTATTCATTTATTCATTTATTCATTTCATTTATTCATTTATTCATTTATTCATTTATTCATTTATTCATTTATTCATTATTCAATTATTCATTAATTCATTTATTCATTTATTCATTATTCATTATTCATTTATTCATTTATTCATTTATTCATTTATTCATTTATTCATTTATTCATTAATTCATTTATTCATTATTCATTTATTCATTTATTCATTTATTCATTTCATTTATTCATTTATTCATTTATTCATTTATTCATTTATTCATTTATTCATTTATTCTTTCATTATTCATTTATTCATTTATTCATTTATTCATTTATTCATTTATTCATTTATTCATTTATTCATTTATTCATTTATTCATTTATTCATTTATTCATTTATTCATTTCATTCATTCTTATTCATTTATTCATTTATTCATTTATTCATTTATTCATTTATTCATTTATTCATTTATTCATTTATTCATTTATTCATTTATTCATTTATTCATTTATTCATTTATTCATTTATTCATTTATTCATTTATTCATTTATTCATTTATTCATTTATTCATTTATTCATTATTCATTTATTCATTTATTCATTTATTCATTTATTCATTTATTCATTTATTCATTTATTCATTTATTCATTTATTCATTAATTCATTTATTCATTATTCATTTATTCATTTATTCATTTATTCATTTATTCATTTATTCATTTATTCATTTATTCATTTATTCATTATTCATTTATTCATTTATTCATTTATTCATTTATTCATTTATTCATTTATTCATTTATTCATTTATTCATTTATTCATTTATTCATTTATTCATTTATTCATTTATTCATTTATTCATTTATTCATTTATTCATTTATTCATTATTCATATCATTCATTCATTATTCATTTATTCATTTATTCATTTATTCATTTATTCATTATTCATTTATTATTCTATTCATTTATTCATTTATTCATTTATTCATTTATTCATTTATTCATTTATTCATTTATTCATTATTTATTATTCATTCTCTCATTTATTCATTTATTAATTTATTCATTTATTCATTTATTCATTCATATTCATTTATTCATTTATTCATTTATTCATTTATTCATTTATTCATTTATTCATTTATTCATTTATTCATTTATTCATTTATTCATTTATTCATTTATTCATTTATTCATTTATTCATTTATTCATTTATTCATTATTCATTTATTCATTTATTCATTTATTCATTTATTCATTTATTCATTTATTCATTTATTCATTTATTCATTTATTCATTTATTCATTTATTCATTTATTCATTTATTCATTTATTCATTTTATTCATTTATTCATTTATTCATTTATTCATTTATTCATTTATTCATTTCATTATTCATTTATTCATTTATTCATTTATTCATTTATTCATTTATTCATTTATTCATTTATTCATTTATTCATTTATTCATTTATTCATTTATTCATTTATTCATTTATTCATTTATTCATTTATTCATTTATTCATTTATTCATTTATTCATTTATTCATTTATTCATTTATTCATTTATTCATTTATTCATTTATTCATTTATTCATTTATTCATTTATTCATTTATTCATTTATTCATTTATTCATTTATTCATTTATTCATTTATTCATTTATTCATTTATTCATTTATTCATTTATTCATTTATTCATTTATTCATTTATTCATTTATTCATTTATTCATTTATTCATTTATTCATTTATTCATTTATTTATTTATTCATTTATTCATTTATTCATTTATTCATTTATTCATTTATTCATTTATTCATTTATTCATTTATTCATTTATT
>CAXAQZ010000428.1:0-17555 GCA_963971145.1 Sussaba pulchella | reverse complement strand
GTTGTCGTTGTCGTTGTCGTTGTCGTTGTCGTTGTCGTTGTCGTTGTCGTTGTCGTTGTCGTTGTCGTTGTCGTTGTCGTTGTCGTTGTCGTTGTCGTTGTCGTTGTCGTTGTCGTTGTCGTTGTCGTTGTCGAAGGCATTATCGTTGTCGTTGTCGTTGTCGTTGTCGAAGGCATTATCGTTGTTGTTGTCGTTTTCGTTGTCGTTGTCGTTGTCGTTGTCGTTGTCGTTGTCGTTGTCGTTGTCGTTGTCGTTGTCGTTGTCGTTGTCGTTGTCGTTGTCGTTGTCGTTGTCGTTGTCGTTGTCGTTGTCGTTGTCGTTGTCGTTGTCGTTGTCGTTGTCGTTGTCGTTGTCGTTGTCGTTGTCGTTGTCGTTGTCGTTGTCGTTTTCGTTTTCGTTTTCGTTTTCGTTTTCGTTTTCGTTTTCGTTTTCGTTTTCGTTTTCGTTTTCGTTTTCGTTTTCGTTTTCGTTTTCGTTTTCGTTTTCGTTTTCGTTTTCGTTTTCGTTTTCGTTTTCGTTTTCGTTTTCGTTTTCGTTTTCGTTTTCGTTTTCGTTTTCGTTTTCGTTTTCGTTTTCGTTTTCGTTTTCGTTTTCGTTTTCGTTTTCGTTTTCGTTTTCGTTTTCGTTTTCGTTTTCGTTTTCGTTTTCGTTTTCGTTTTCGTTTTTGTTTTCGTTGTCGTTGTCGTTGTCGTTGTCGTTGTCGTTGTCGTTGTCGTTGTCGTTGTCGTTGTCGTTGTCATTTTCGTTTTCGTTTTCGTTGTCGTTGTCGTTGTCGTTGTCGTTGTCGTTGTCGTTGTCGTTGTCGTTGTCGTTGTCGTTGTCGTTGTCGTTGTCGTTGTCGTTGTCGTTGTCGTTGTCGTTGTCGTTGTCGTTGTCGTTGTCGTTGTCGTTGTCGTTGTCGTTGTCGTTGTCGTTGTCGTTGTCGTTGTCGTTGTCGTTGTCGTTGTCGTTGTCGTTGTCGTTGTCGTTGTCGTTGTCGTTGTCGTTGTCGTTGTCGTTGTCGTTGTCGTTGTCGTTGTCGTTGTCGTTGTCGTTGTCGTTGTCGTTGTCGTTGTCGTTGTCGTTGTCGTTGTCGTTGTCGTTGTCGTTGTCGTTGTCGTTGTCGTTGTCGTTGTCGTTGTCGTTGTCGTTGTCGTTGTCGTTGTCGTTGTCGTTGTCGTTGTCGTTGTCGTTGTCGTTGTCGTTGTCGTTGTCGTTGTCGTTGTCGTTGTCGTTGTCGTTGTCGTTGTCGTTGTCGTTGTCGTTGTCGTTGTCGTTGTCGTTGTCGTTGTCGTTGTCGTTGTCGTTGTCGTTGTCGTTGTCGTTGTCGTTGTCGTTGTCGTTGTCGTTGTCGTTGTCGTTGTCGTTGTCGTTGTCGTTGTCGTTGTCGTTGTCGTTGTCGTTGTCGTTGTCGTTGTCGTTGTCGTTGTCGTTGTCGTTGTCGTTGTCGTTGTCGTTGTCGTTGTCGTTGTCGTTGTCGTTGTCGTTGTCGTTGTCGTTGTCGTTGTCGTTGTCGTTGTCGTTGTCGTTGTCGTTGTCGTTGTCGTTGTCGTTGTCGTTGTCGTTGTCGTTGTCGTTGTCGTTGTCGAAGGCATTATCGTTGTCGTTGTCGTTGTCGTTGTCGTTGTCGTTGTCGTTGTCGTTGTCGAAGGCATTATCGTTGTCGTTGTCGTTGTCGTTGTCGTTGTCGTTGTCGTTGTCGTTGTCGAAGGCATTATCGTTGTCGTTGTCGTTGTCGTTGTCGTTGTCGTTGTCGTTGTCGTTGTCGTTGTCGTTGTCGTTGTCGTTGTCGTTGTCGTTGTCGTTGTCGTTGTCGTTGTCGTTGTCGTTGTCGTTGTCGTTGTCGTTGTCGTTGTCGTTGTCGTTGTCGTTGTCGTTGTCGTTGTCGTTGTCGTTGTCGTTGTCGTTGTCGTTGTCGTTGTCGTTGTCGTTGTCGTTGTCGTTGTCGTTGTCGTTGTCGTTGTCGTTGTCGTTGTCGTTGTCGTTGTCGTTGTCGTTGTCGTTGTCGTTGTCGTTGTCGTTGTCGTTGTCGTTGTCGTTGTCGTTGTCGTTGTCGTTGTCGTTGTCGTTGTCGTTGTCGTTGTCGTTGTCGTTGTCGTTGTCGTTGTCGTTGTCGTTGTCGTTGTCGTTGTCGTTGTCGTTGTCGTTGTCGTTGTCGTTGTCGTTGTCGTTGTCGTTGTCGTTGTCGTTGTCGTTGTCGTTGTCGTTGTCGTTGTCGTTGTCGTTGTCGTTGTCGTTGTCGTTGTCGTTGTCGTTGTCGTTGTCGTTGTCGTTGTCGTTGTCGTTGTCGTTGTCGTTGTCGTTGTCGTTGTCGTTGTCGTTGTCGTTGTCGTTGTCGTTGTCGTTGTCGTTGTCGTTGTCGTTGTCGTTGTCGTTGTCGTTGTCGTTGTCGTTGTCGTTGTCGTTGTCGTTGTCGTTGTCGTTGTCGTTGTCGTTGTCGTTGTCGTTGTCGTTGTCGTTGTCGTTGTCGTTGTCGTTGTCGTTGTCGTTGTCGTTGTCGTTGTCGTTGTCGTTGTCGTTGTCGTTGTCGTTGTCGTTGTCGTTGTCGTTGTCGTTGTCGTTGTCGTTGTCGTTGTCGTTGTCGTTGTCGTTGTCGTTGTCGTTGTCGTTGTCGTTGTCGTTGTCGTTGTCGTTGTCGTTGTCGTTGTCGTTGTCGTTGTCGTTGTCGTTGTCGTTGTCGTTGTCGTTGTCGTTGTCGTTGTCGTTGTCGTTGTCGTTGTCGTTGTCGTTGTCGTTGTCGTTGTCGTTGTCGTTGTCGTTGTCGTTGTCGTTGTCGTTGTCGTTGTCGTTGTCGTTGTCGTTGTCGTTGTCGTTGTCGTTGTCGTTGTCGTTGTCGTTGTCGTTGTCGTTGTCGTTGTCGTTGTCGTTGTCGTTGTCGTTGTCGTTGTCGTTGTCGTTGTCGTTGTCGTTGTCGTTGTCGTTGTCGTTGTCGTTGTCGTTGTCGTTGTCGTTGTCGTTGTCGTTGTCGTTGTCGTTGTCGTTGTCGTTGTCGTTGTCGTTGTCGTTGTCGTTGTCGTTGTCGTTGTCGTTGTCGTTGTCGTTGTCGTTGTCGTTGTCGTTGTCGTTGTCGTTGTCGTTGTCGTTGTCGTTGTCGTTGTCGTTGTCGTTGTCGTTGTCGTTGTCGTTGTCGTTGTCGTTGTCGTTGTCGTTGTCGTTGTCGTTGTCGTTGTCGTTGTCGTTGTCGTTGTCGTTGTCGTTGTCGTTGTCGTTGTCGTTGTCGTTGTCGTTGTCGTTGTCGTTGTCGTTGTCGTTGTCGTTGTCGTTGTCGTTGTCGTTGTCGTTGTCGTTGTCGTTGTCGTTGTCGTTGTCGTTGTCGTTGTCGTTGTCGTTGTCGTTGTCGTTGTCGTTGTCGTTGTCGTTGTCGTTGTCGTTGTCGTTGTCGTTGTCGTTGTCGTTGTCGTTGTCGTTGTCGTTGTCGTTGTCGTTGTCGTTGTCGTTGTCGTTGTCGTTGTCGTTGTCGTTGTCGTTGTCGTTGTCGTTGTCGTTGTCGTTGTCGTTGTCGTTGTCGTTGTCGTTGTCGTTGTCGTTGTCGTTGTCGTTGTCGTTGTCGTTGTCGTTGTCGTTGTCGTTGTCGTTGTCGTTGTCGTTGTCGTTGTCGTTGTCGTTGTCGTTGTCGTTGTCGTTGTCGTTGTCGTTGTCGTTGTCGTTGTCGTTGTCGTTGTCGTTGTCGTTGTCGTTGTCGTTGTCGTTGTCGTTGTCGTTGTCGTTGTCGTTGTCGTTGTCGTTGTCGTTGTCGTTGTCGTTGTCGTTGTCGTTGTCGTTGTCGTTGTCGTTGTCGTTGTCGTTGTCGTTGTCGTTGTCGTTGTCGTTGTCGTTGTCGTTGTCGTTGTCGTTGTCGTTGTCGTTGTCGTTGTCGTTGTCGTTGTCGTTGTCGTTGTCGTTGTCGTTGTCGTTGTCGAAGGCATTATCGTTGTCGTTGTCGTTGTCGTTGTCGAAGGCATTATCGTTGTTGTTGTCGTTTTCGTTGTCGTTGTCGTTGTCGTTGTCGTTGTCGTTGTCGTTGTCGTTGTCGTTGTCGTTGTCGTTGTCGTTGTCGTTTTGGTTTTCGTTTTCGTTGTCGTTGTCGTTGTCGTTGTCGTTTTGGTTTTCGTTTTCGTTGTCGTTGTCGTTGTCGTTGTCGTTGTCGTTGTCGTTGTCATTTTCGTTGTCGTTGTCGTTGTCGTTGTCGTTGTCGTTGTCGTTGTCGTTGTCGTTGTCGTTGTCGTTGTCGTTGTCGTTGTCATTGTCGTTGTCGTTGTCGTTGTCGTTGTCGTTGTCGTTGTCGTTGTCGTTGTCGTTGTCGTTGTCGTTGTCGTTGTCGTTGTCGTTGTCGTTGTCGTTGTCGCTGTCGTTGTCGTTGTCGTTGTCGTTGTCGTTGTCGTTGTCGTTGTCGTTGTCGTTGTCGTTGTCGTTGTCGTTGTCGTTGTCGTTGTCGTTGTCGTTGTCGTTGTCGTTGTCGTTGTCGTTGTCGTTGTCGTTGTCGTTGTCGTTGTCGTTGTCGTTGTCGTTGTCGTTGTCGTTGTCGTTGTCGTTGTCGTTGTCGTTGTCGTTGTCGTTGTCGTTGTCGTTGTCGTTGTCGTTGTCGTTGTCGTTGTCGTTGTCGTTGTCGTTGTCGTTGTCGTTGTCGTTGTCGTTGTCGTTGTCGTTGTCGTTGTCGTTGTCGTTGTCGTTTGTCGTTGTCGTTGTCGTTGTCGTGTTCGTTGTCGTTGTCGTTGTCGTTGTCGTTGTCGTTGTCGTTGTCGTTGTCGTTGTCGTTGTCGTTGTCGTTGTCGTTGTCGTTGTCGTTGTCGTTGTCGTTGTCGTTGTCGTTGTCGTTGTCGTTGTCGTTGTCGTTGTCGTTGTCGTTGTCGTTGTCGTTGTCGTTGTCGTTGTCGTTGTCGTTGTCGTTGTCGTTGTCGTTGTCGTTGTCGTTGTCGTTGTCGTTGTCGTTGTCGTTGTCGTTGTCGTTGTCGTTGTCGTTGTCGTTGTCGTTGTCGTTGTCGTTGTCGTTGTCGTTGTCGTTGTCGTTGTCGTTGTCGTTGTCGTTGTCGTTGTCGTTGTCGTTGTCGTTGTCGTTGTCGTTGTCGTTGTCGTTGTCGTTGTCGTTGTCGTTGTCGTTGTCGTTGTCGTTGTCGTTGTCGTTGTCGTTGTCGTTGTCGTTGTCGTTGTCGTTGTCGTTGTCGTTGTCGTTGTCGTTGTCGTTGTCGTTGTCGTTGTCGTTGTCGTTGTCGTTGTCGTTGTCGTTGTCGTTGTCGTTGTCGTTGTCGTTGTCGTTGTCGTTGTCGTTGTCGTTGTCGTTGTCGTTGTCGTTGTCGTTGTCGTTGTCGTTGTCGTTGTCGTTGTCGTTGTCAATGTCGTTGTCGTTGTCGTTGTCGTTGTCGTTGTCGTTGTCGTTGTCGTTGTCAATGTCGTTGTCGTTGTCGTTGTCGTTGTCGTTGTCGTTGTCGTTGTCGTTGTCGTTGTCGTTGTCGTTGTCGTTGTCGTTGTCGTTGTCGTTGTCGTTGTCGTTGTCGTTGTCGTTGTCGTTGTCGTTGTCGTTGTCGTTGTCGTTGTCGTTGTCGTTGTCGTTGTCGTTGTCGTTGTCGTTGTCGTTGTCGTTGTCGTTGTCGTTGTCGTTGTCGTTGTCGTTGTCGTTGTCGTTGTCGTTGTCGTTGTCGTTGTCGTTGTCGTTGTCGTTGTCGTTGTCGTTGTCGTTGTCGTTGTCGTTGTCGTTGTCGTTGTCGTTGTCGTTGTCGTTGTCGTTGTCGTTGTCGTTGTCGTTGTCGTTGTCGTTGTCGTTGTCGTTGTCGTTGTCGTTGTCGTTGTCGTTGTCGTTGTCGTTGTCGTTGTCGTTGTCGTTGTCGTTGTCGTTGTCGTTGTCGTTGTCGTTGTCGTTGTCGTTGTCGTTGTCGTTGTCGTTGTCGTTGTCGTTGTCGTTGTCGTTGTCGTTGTCGTTGTCGTTGTCGTTGTCGTTGTCGTTGTCGTTGTCGTTGTCGTTGTCGTTGTCGTTGTCGTTGTCGTTGTCGTTGTCGTTGTCGTTGTCGTTGTCGTTGTCGTTGTCGTTGTCGTTGTCGTTGTCGTTGTCGTTGTCGTTGTCGTTGTCGTTGTCGTTGTCGTTGTCGTTGTCGTTGTCGTTGTCGTTGTCGTTGTCGTTGTCGTTGTCGTTGTCGTTGTCGTTGTCGTTGTCGTTGTCGTTGTCGTTGTCGTTGTCGTTGTCGTTGTCGTTGTCGTTGTCGTTGTCGTTGTCGTTGTCGTTGTCGTTGTCGTTGTCGTTGTCGTTGTCGTTGTCGTTGTCGTTGTCGTTGTCGTTGTCGTTGTCGTTGTCGTTGTCGTTGTCGTTGTCGTTGTCGTTGTCGTTGTCGTTGTCGTTGTCGTTGTCGTTGTCGTTGTCGTTGTCGTTGTCGTTGTCGTTGTCGTTGTCGTTGTCGTTGTCGTTGTCGTTGTCGTTGTCGTTGTCGTTGTCGTTGTCGTTGTCGTTGTCGTTGTCGTTGGCATTATCGTTGTCGTTGTCGTTGTCGTTGTCGTTGTCGTAGGCATTATCGTTGTCGTTGTCGTTGTCGTTGTCGTTGTCGTTGTCGTTGTCGTTGTCGTTGTCGTTGTCGTTGTCGTTGTCGTTGTCGTTGTCGTTGTCGTTGTCGTTGTCGTTGTCGTTGTCGTTGTCGTTGTCGTTGTCGTTGTCGTTGTCGTTGTCGTTGTCGTTGTCGTTGTCGTTGTCGTTGTCGTTGTCGTTGTCGTTGTCGTTGTCGTTGTCGTTGTCGTTGTCGTTGTCGTTGTCGTTGTCGTTGTCGTTGTCGTTGTCGTTGTCGTTGTCGTTGTCGTTGTCGTTGTCGTTGTCGTTGTCGTTGTCGTTGTCGTTGTCGTTGTCGTTGTCGTTGTCGTTGTCGTTGTCGTTGTCGTTGTCGTTGTCGTTGTCGTTGTCGTTGTCGTTGTCGTTGTCGTTGTCGTTGTCGTTGTCGTTGTCGTTGTCGTTGTCGTTGTCGTTGTCGTTGTCGTTGTCGTTGTCGTTGTCGTTGTCGTTGTCGTTGTCGTTGTCGTTGTCGTTGTCGTTGTCGTTGTCGTTGTCGTTGTCGTTGTCGTTGTCGTTGTCGTTGTCGTTGTCGTTGTCGTTGTCGTTGTCGTTGTCGTTGTCGTTGTCGTTGTCGTTGTCGTTGTCGTTGTCGTTGTCGTTGTCGTTGTCGTTGTCGTTGTCGTTGGCATTATCGTTGTCGTTGTCGTTGTCGTTGTCGTTGTCGTAGGCATTATCGTTGTCGTTGTCGTTGTCGTTGTCGTTGTCGTTGTCGTTGTCGTTGTCGTTGTCGTTGTCGTTGTCGTTGTCGTTGTCGTTGTCGTTGTCGTTGTCGTTGTCGTTATCGTTGTCGTTGTCGTTGTCGTTGTCGTTGTCGTTGTCGTTGTCGTTGTCGTTGTCGTTGTCGTTGTCGTTGTCGTTGTCGTTGTCGTTGTCGTTGTCGTTGTCGTTGTCGTTGTCGTTGTCGTTGTCGTTGTCGAAGGCATTATCGTTGTCGTTGTCGTTGTCGTTGTCGTTGTCGAAGGCATTATCGTTGTCGTTGTCGTTGTCGTTGTCGAAGGCATTATCGTTGTTGTTGTCGTTTTCGTTGTCGTTGTCGTTGTCGTTGTCGTTGTCGTTGTCGTTGTCGTTGTCGTTGTCGTTGTCGTTGTCGTTGTCGTTGTCGTTGTCGTTGTCGTTGTCGTTCTCGTTGTCGTTGTCGTTGTCGTTGTCGTTGTCGTTGTCGTTGTCGTTGTCGTTGTCGTTGTCGTTGTCGTTGTCGTTGTCGTTGTCGTTGTCGTTGTCGTTGTCGTTGTCGTTGTCGTTGTCGTTGTCGTTGTCGTTGTCGTTGTCGTTGTCGTTGTCGTTGTCGTTGTCGTTGTCGTTGTCGTTGTCGTTGTCGTTGTCGTTGTCGTTGTCGTTGTCGTTGTCGTTGTCGTTGTCGTTGTCGTTGTCGTTGTCGTTGTCGTTGTCGTTGTCGTTGTCGTTGTCGTTGTCGTTGTCGTTGTCGTTGTCGTTGTCGTTGTCGTTGTCGTTGTCGTTGTCGTTGTCGTTGTCGTTGTCGTTGTCGTTGTCGTTGTCGTTGTCGTTGTCGTTGTCGTTGTCGTTGTCGTTGTCGTTGTCGTTGTCGTTGTCGTTGTCGTTGTCGTTGTCGTTGTCGTTGTCGTTGTCGTTGTCGTTGTCGTTGTCGTTGTCGTTGTCGTTGTCGTTGTCGTTGTCGTTGTCGTTGTCGTTGTCGTTGTCGTTGTCGTTGTCGTTGTCGTTGTCGTTGTCGTTGTCGTTGTCGTTGTCGTTGTCGTTGTCGTTGTCGTTGTCGTTGTCGTTGTCGTTGTCGTTGTCGTTGTCGTTGTCGTTGTCGTTGTCGTTGTCGTTGTCGTTGTCGTTGTCGTTGTCGTTGTCGTTGTCGTTGTCGTTGTCGTTGTCGTTGTCGTTGTCGTTGTCGTTGTCGTTGTCGTTGTCGTTGTCGTTGTCGTTGTCGTTGTCGTTGTCGTTGTCGTTGTCGTTGTCGTTGTCGTTGTCGTTGTCGTTGTCGTTGTCGTTGTCGTTGTCGTTGTCGTTGTCGTTGTCGTTGTCGTTGTCGTTGTCGTTGTCGTTGTCGTTGTCGTTGTCGTTGTCGTTGTCGTTGTCGTTGTCGTTGTCGTTGTCGTTGTCGTTGTCGTTGTCGTTGTCGTTGTCGTTGTCGTTGTCGTTGTCGTTGTCGTTGTCGTTGTCGTTGTCGTTGTCGTTGTCGTTGTCGTTGTCGTTGTCGTTGTCGTTGTCGTTGTCGTTGTCGTTGTCGTTGTCGTTGTCGTTGTCGTTGTCGTTGTCGTTGTCGTTGTCGTTGTCGTTGTCGTTGTCGTTGTCGTTGTCGTTGTCGTTGTCGTTGTCGTTGTCGTTGTCGTTGTCGTTGTCGTTGTCGTTGTCGTTGTCGTTGTCGTTGTCGTTGTCGTTGTCGTTGTCGTTGTCGTTGTCATTGTCGTTGTCGTTGTCATTGTCGTTGTCGTTGTCGTTGTCGTTGTCGTTGTCGTTGTCGTTGTCGTTGTCGTTGTCGTTGTCGTTGTCGTTGTCGTTGTCGTTGTCGTTGTCGTTGTCGTTGTCGTTGTCGTTGTCGTTGTCGTTGTCGTTGTCGTTGTCGTTGTCGTTGTCGTTGTCGTTGTCGTTGTCGTTGTCGTTGTCGTTGTCGTTGTCGTTGTCGTTGTCGTTGTCGTTGTCGTTGTCGTTGTCGTTGTCGTTGTCGTTGTCGTTGTCGTTGTCGTTGTCGTTGTCGTTGTCGTTGTCGTTGTCGTTGTCGTTGTCGTTGTCGTTGTCGTTGTCGTTGTCGTTGTCGTTGTCGTTGTCGTTGTCGTTGTCTCCGTCGTTGTCGTTGTCGTTGTCGTTGTCGTTGTCGTTGTCGTTGTCGTTGTCGTTGTCGTTGTCGTTGTCGTTGTCGTTGTCGTTGTCGTTGTCGTTGTCGTTGTCGTTGTCGTTGTCGTTGTCGTTGTCGTTGTCGTTGTCGTTGTCGTTGTCGTTGTCGTTGTCGTTGTCGTTGTCGTTGTCGTTGTCGTTGTCGTTGTCGTTGTCGTTGCCGTTGTCGTTGTCATTGTCGTTGTCGTTGTCGTTGTCGTTGTCGTTGTCGTTGTCGTTGTCGTTGTCGTTGTCGTTGTCGTTGTCGTTGTCGTTGTCGTTGTCGTTGGCATTATCGTTGTCGTTGTCGTTGTCGTTGTCGTAGGCATTATCGTTGTCGTTGTCGTTGTCGTTGTCGTTGTCGTTGTCGTTGTCGTTGTCGTTGTCGTTGTCGTTGTCGTTGTCGTTGTCGTTGTCGTTGTCGTTGTCGTTGTCGTTGTCGTTGTCGTTGTCGTTGTCGTTGTCGTTGTCGTTGTCGTTGTCGTTGTCGTTGTCGTTGTCGTTGTCGTTGTCGTTGTCGTTGTCGTTGTCGTTGTCGTTGTCGTTGTCGTTGTCGTTGTCGTTGTCGTTGTCGTTGTCGTTGTCGTTGTCGTTGTCGTTGTCGTTGTCGTTGTCGTTGTCGTTGTCGTTGTCGTTGTCGTTGTCGTTGTCGTTGTCGTTGTCGTTGTCGTTGTCGTTGTCGTTGTCGTTGTCGTTGTCGTTGTCGTTGTCGTTGTCGTTGTCGTTGTCGTTGTCGTTGTCGTTGTCGTTGTCGTTGTCGTTGTCGTTGTCGTTGTCGTTGTCGTTGTCGTTGTCGTTGTCGTTGTCGTTGTCGTTGTCGTTGTCGTTGTCGTTGTCGTTGTCGTTGTCGTTGTCGTTGTCGTTGTCGTTGTCGTTGTCGTTGTCGTTGTCGTTGTCGTTGTCGTTGTCGTTGTGATTGTCGTTGTGATTGTCGTTGTCGTTGTCGTTGTCGTTGTCGTTGGCATTATCGTTGTCGTTGTCGTTGTCGTTGTCGTTGGCATTATCGTTGTCGTTGTCGTTGTCGTTGTCGTTGTCGTTGTCGTTGTCGTAGGCATTATCGTTGTCGTTGTCGTTGTCGTTGTCGTTGTCGTTGTCGTTGTCGTTGTCGTTGTCGTTGTCGTTGTCGTTGTCGTTGTCGTTGTCGTTGTCGTTGTCGTTGTCGTTGTCGTTGTCGTTGTCGTTGTCGTTGTCGTTGTCGTTGTCGTTGTCGTTGTCGTTGTCGTTGTCGTTGTCGTTGTCGTTGTCGTTGTCGTTGTCGAAGGCATTATCGTTGTCGTTGTCGTTGTCGTTGTCGAAGGCATTATCGTTGTTGTTGTCGTTTTCGTTGTCGTTGTCGTTGTCGTTGTCGTTGTCGTTGTCGTTGTCGTTGTCGTTGTCGTTGTCGTTGTCGTTGTCGTTGTCGTTGTCGTTGTCGTTTTGGTTTTCGTTTTCGTTGTCGTTGTCGTTGTCGTTGTCGTTTTGGTTTTCGTTTTCGTTGTCGTTGTCGTTGTCGTTGTCGTTGTCGTTGTCGTTGTCGTTGTCGTTGTCGTTGTCGTTGTCATTTTCGTTGTCGTTGTCGTTGTCGTTGTCGTTGTCGTTGTCGTTGTCGTTGTCGTTGTCGTTGTCGTTGTCGTTGTCATTGTCGTTGTCGTTGTCGTTGTCGTTGTCGTTGTCGTTGTCGTTGTCGTTGTCGTTGTCGTTGTCGTTGTCGTTGTCGTTGTCGTTGTCGTTGTCGTTGTCGTTGTCGTTGTCGTTGTCGTTGTCGTTGTCGTTGTCGTTGTCGTTGTCGTTGTCGTTGTCGTTGTCGTTGTCGTTGTCGTTGTCGTTGTCGTTGTCGTTGTCGTTGTCGTTGTCGTTGTCGTTGTTGTTGTCGTTGTCGTTGTCGTTGTCGTTGTCGTTGTCGTTGTCGTTGTCGTTGTCGTTGTCGTTGTCGTTGTCGTTGTCGTTGTCGTTGTCGTTGTCGTTGTCGTTGTCGTTGTCGTTGTCGTTGTCGTTGTCGTTGTCGTTGTCGTTGTCGTTGTCGTTGTCGTTGTCGTTGTCGTTGTCGTTGTCGTTGTCGTTGTCGTTGTCGTTGTCGTTGTCGTTGTCGTTGTCGTTGTCGTTGTCGTTGTCGTTGTCGTTGTCGTTGTCGTTGTCGTTGTCGTTGTCGTTGTCGTTGTCGTTGTCGTTGTCGTTGTCGTTGTCGTTGTCGTTGTCGTTGTCGTTGTCGTTGTCGTTGTCGTTGTCGTTGTCGTTGTCGTTGTCGTTGTCGTTGTCGTTGTCGTTGTCGTTGTCGTTGTCGTTGTCGTTGTCGTTGTCGTTGTCGTTGTCGTTGTCGTTGTCGTTGTCGTTGTCGTTGTCGTTGTCGTTGTCGTTGTCGTTGTCGTTGTCGTTGTCGTTGTCGTTGTCGTTGTCGTTGTCGTTGTCGTTGTCGTTGTCGTTGTCGTTGTCGTTGTCGTTGTCGTTGTCGTTGTCGTTGTCGTTGTCGTTGTCGTTGTCGTTGTCGTTGTCGTTGTCGTTGTCGTTGTCGTTGTCGTTGTCGTTGTCGTTGTCGTTGTCGTTGTCGTTGTCGTTGTCGTTGTCGTTGTCGTTGTCGTTGTCGTTGTCGTTGTCGTTGTCGTTGTCGTTGTCGTTGTCGTTGTCGTTGTCGTTGTCGTTGTCGTTGTCGTTGTCGTTGTCGTTGTCGTTGTCGTTGTCGTTGTCGTTGTCGTTGTCGTTGTCGTTGTCGTTGTCGTTGTCGTTGTCGTTGTCGTTGTCGTTGTCGTTGTCGTTGTCGTTGTCGTTGTCGTTGTCGTTGTCGTTGTCGTTGTCGTTGTCGTTGTCGTTGTCGTTGTCGTTGTCGTTGTCGTTGTCGTTGTCGTTGTCGTTGTCGTTGTCGTTGTCGTTGTCGTTGTCGTTGTCGTTGTCGTTGTCGTTGTCGTTGTCGTTGTCGTTGTCGTTGTCGTTGTCGTTGTCGTTGTCGTTGTCGTTGTCGTTGTCGTTGTCGTTGTCGTTGTCGTTGTCGTTGTCGTTGTCGTTGTCGTTGTCGTTGTCGTTGTCGTTGTCGTTGTCGTTGTCGTTGTCGTTGTCGTTGTCGTTGTCGTTGTCGTTGTCGTTGTCGTTGTCGTTGTCGTAGGCATTATCGTTGTCGTTGTCGTTGTCGTTGTCGTTGTCGTTGTCGTTGTCGTTGTCGTTGTCGTTGTCGTTGTCGTTGTCGTTGTCGTTGTCGTTGTCGTTGTCGTTGTCGTTGTCGTTGTCGTTGTCGTTGTCGTTGTCGTTGTCGTTGTCGTTGTCGTTGTCGTTGTCGTTGTCGTTGTCGTTGTCGTTGTCGTTGTCGTTGTCGTTGTCGTTGTCGTTGTCGTTGTCGTTGTCGTTGTCGTTGTCGTTGTCGTTGTCGAAGGCATTATCGTTGTCGTTGTCGTTGTCGTTGTCGTTGTCGAAGGCATTATCGTTGTCGTTGTCGTTGTCGTTGTCGAAGGCATTATCGTTGTTGTTGTCGTTTTCGTTGTCGTTGTCGTTGTCGTTGTCGTTGTCGTTGTCGTTGTCGTTGTCGTTGTCGTTGTCGTTGTCGTTGTCGTTGTCGTTGTCGTTGTCGTTGTCGTTGTCGTTGTCGTTGTCGTTGTCGTTTTGGTTTTCGTTTTCGTTGTCGTTGTCGTTGTCGTTGTCGTTGTCGTTGTCGTTGTCGTTGTCGTTGTCGTTGTCGTTGTCGTTGTCGTTGTCGTTGTCATTTTCGTTTTCGTTGTCGTTGTCGTTGTCGTTGTCGTTGTCGTTGTCGTTGTCGTTGTCGTTGTCGTTGTCGTTGTCGTTGTCGTTGTCGTTGTCGTTGTCGTTGTCGTTGTCATTGTCGTTGTCGTTGTCGTTGTCGTTGTCGTTGTCGTTGTCGTTGTCGTTGTCGTTGTCGTTGTCGTTGTCGTTGTCGTTGTCGTTGTCGCTGTCGTTGTCGTTGTCGTTGTCGTTGTCGTTGTCGTTGTCGTTGTCGTTGTCGTTGTCGTTGTCGTTGTCGTTGTCGTTGTCGTTGTCGTTGTCGTTGTCGTTGTCGTTGTCGTTGTCGTTGTCGTTGTCGTTGTCGTTGTCGTTGTCGTTGTCGTTGTCGTTGTCGTTGTCGTTGTCGTGTTCGTTGTCGTTGTCGTTGTCGTTGTCGTTGTCGTGTTCGTTGTCGTTGTCGTTGTCGTTGTCGTTGTCGTTGTCGTTGTCGTTGTCGTTGTCGTTGTCGTTGTCGTTGTCGTTGTCGTTGTCGTTGTCGTTGTCGTTGTCGTTGTCGTTGTCGTTGTCGTTGTCGTTGTCGTTGTCGTTGTCGTTGTCGTTGTCGTTGTCGTTGTCGTTGTCGTTGTCGTTGTCGTTGTCGTTGTCGTTGTCGTTGTCGTTGTCGTTGTCGTTGTCGTTGTCGTTGTCGTTGTCGTTGTCGTTGTCGTTGTCGTTGTCGTTGTCGTTGTCGTTGTCGTTGTCGTTGTCGTTGTCGTTGTCGTTGTCGTTGTCGTTGTCGTTGTCGTTGTCGTTGTCGTTGTCGTTGTCGTTGTCGTTGTCGTTGTCGTTGTCGTTGTCGTTGTCGTTGTCGTTGTCGTTGTCGTTGTCGTTGTCGTTGTCGTTGTCGTTGTCGTTGTCGTTGTCGTTGTCGTTGTCGTTTTCGTTGTCGTTGTCGTTTTCGTTGTCGTTGTCGTTGTCGTTGTCGTTGTCGTTGTCATTGTCGTTGTCGTTGTCGTTGTCGTTGTCGTTGTCGTTATCGTTGTCGTTGTCGTTGTCGTTGTCGTTGTCGTTGTCGTTGTCGTTGTCGTTGTCGTTGTCGTTGTCGTTGGCATTATCGTTGTCGTTGTCGTTGTCGTTGTCGTTGGCATTATCGTTGTCGTTGTCGTTGTCGTTGTCGTTGTCGTTGTCGTTGTCGTTGTCGTTGTCGTTGTCGTTGTCGTTGTCGTTGTCGTTGTCGTTGTCGTTGTCGTTGTCGTTGTCGTTGTCGTTGTCGTTGTCGTTGTCGTTGTCGTTGTCGTTGTCGTTGTCGTTGTCGTTGTCGTTGTCGTTGTCGTTGTCGTTGTCGTTGTCGTTGTCGTTGTCGTTGTCGTTGTCGTTGTCGTTGTCGTTGTCGTTGTCGTTGTCGTTGTCGTTGTCGTTGTCGTTGTCGTTGTCGTTGTCGTTGTCGTTGTCGTTGTCGTTGTCGTTGTCGTTGTCGTTGTCGTTGTCGTTGTCGTTGTCGTTGTCGTTTGCGTTGTCGTTGTCGTTGTCGTTGTCGTTGTCGTTGTCGTTGTCGTTGTCGTTGTCGTTGTCGTTGTCGTTGTCGTTGTCGTTGTCGTTGTCGTTGTCGTTGTCGTTGTCGTTGTCGTTGTCGTTGTCGTTGTCGTTGTCGTTGTCGTTGTCGTTGTCGTTGTCGTTGTCGTTGTCGTTGTCGTTGTCGTTGTCGTTGTCGTTGTCGTTGTCGTTGTCGTTGTCGTTGTCGTTGTCGTTGTCGTTGTCGTTGTCGTTGTCGTTGTCGTTGTCGTTGTCGTTGTCGTTGTCGTTGTCGTTGTCGTTGTCGTTGTCGTTGTCGTTGTCGTTGTCGTTGTCGTTGTCGTTGTCGTTGTCGTTGTCGTTGTCGTTGTCGTTGTCGTTGTCGTTGTCGTTGTCGTTGTCGTTGTCGTTGTCGTTGTCGTTGTCGTTGTCGTTGTCGTTGTCGTTGTCGTTGTCGTTGTCGTTGTCGTTGTCGTTGTCGTTGTCGTTGTCGTTGTCGTTGTCGTTGTCGTTGTCGTTGTCGTTGTCGTTGTCGTTGTCGTTGTCGTTGTCGTTGTCGTTGTCGTTGTCGTTGTCGTTGTCGTTGTCGTTGTCGTTGTCGTTGTCGTTGTCGTTGTCGTTGTCGTTGTCGTTGTCGTTGTCGTTGTCGTTGTCGTTGTCGTTGTCGTTGTCGTTGTCGTTGTCGTTGTCGTTGTCGTTGTCGTTGTCGTTGTCGTTGTCGTTGTCGTTGTCGTTGTCGTTGTCGTTGTCGTTGTCGTTGTCGTTGTCGTTGTCGTTGTCGTTGTCGTTGTCGTTGTCGTTGTCGTTGTCGTTGTCGTTGTCGTTGTCGTTGTCGTTGTCGTTGTCGTTGTCGTTGTCGTTGTCGTTGTCGTTGTCGTTGTCGTTGTCGTTGTCGTTGTCGTTGTCGTTGTCGTTGTCGTTGTCGTTGTCGTTGTCGTTGTCGTTGTCGTTGTCGTTGTCGTTGTCGTTGTCGTTGTCGTTGTCGTTGTCGTTGTCGTTGTCGTTGTCGTTGTCGTTGTCGTTGTCGTTGTCGTTGTCGTTGTCGTTGTCGTTGTCGTTGTCGTTGTCGTTGTCGTTGTCGTTGTCGTTGTCGTTGTCGTTGTCGTTGTCGTTGTCGTTGTCGTTGTCGTTGTCGTTGTCGTTGTCGTTGTCGTTGTCGTTGTCGTTGTCGTTGTCGTTGTCGTTGTCGTTGTCGTTGTCGTTGTCGTTGTCGTTGTCGTTGTCGTTGTCGTTGTCGTTGTCGTTGTCGTTGTCGTTGTCGTTGTCGTTGTCGTTGTCGTTGTCGTTGTCGTTGTCGTTGTCGTTGTCGTTGTCGTTGTCGTTGTCGTTGTCGTTGTCGTTGTCGTTGTCGTTGTCGTTGTCGTTGTCGTTGTCGTTGTCGTTGTCGTTGTCGTTGTCGTTGTCGTTGTCGTTGTCGTTGTCGTTGTCGTTGTCGTTGTCGTTGTCGTTGTCGTTGTCGTTGTCGTTGTCGTTGTCGTTGTCGTTGTCGTTGTCGTTGTCGTTGTCGTTGTCGTTGTCGTTGTCGTTGTCGTTGTCGTTGTCGTTGTCGTTGTCGTTGTCGTTGTCGTTGTCGTTGTCGTTGTCGTTGTCGTTGTCGTTGTCGTTGTCGTTGTCGTTGTCGTTGTCGTTGTCGTTGTCGTTGTCGTTGTCGTTGTCGTTGTCGTTGTCGTTGTCGTTGTCGTTGTCGTTGTCGTTGTCGTTGTCGTTGTCGTTGTCGTTGTCGTTGTCGTTGTCGTTGTCGTTGTCGTTGTCGTTGTCGTTGTCGTTGTCGTTGTCGTTGTCGTTGTCGTTGTCGTTGTCGTTGTCGTTGTCGTTGTCGTTGTCGTTGTCGTTGTCGTTGTCGTTGTCGTTGTCGTTGTCGTTGTCGTTGTCGTTGTCGTTGTCGTTGTCGTTGTCGTTGTCGTTGTCGTTGTCGTTGTCGTTGTCGTTGTCGTTGTCGTTGTCGTTGTCGTTGTCGTTGTCGTTGTCGTTGTCGTTGTCGTTGTCGTTGTCGTTGTCGTTGTCGTTGTCGTTGTCGTTGTCGTTGTCGTTGTCGTTGTCGTTGTCGTTGTCGTTGTCGTTGTCGTTGTCGTTGTCGTTGTCGTTGTCGTTGTCGTTGTCGTTGTCGTTGTCGTTGTCGTTGTCGTTGTCGTTGTCGTTGTCGTTGTCGTTGTCGTTGTCGTTGTCGTTGTCGTTGTCGTTGTCGTTGTCGTTGTCGTTGTCGTTGTCGTTGTCGTTGTCGTTGTCGTTGTCGTTGTCGTTGTCGTTGTCGTTGTCGTCGTTGTCGTTGTCGTTGTCGTTGTCGTTGTCGTTGTCGTTGTCGTTGTCGTTGTCGTTGTCGTTGTCGTTGTCGTTGTCGTTGTCGTTGTCGTTGTCGTTGTCGTTGTCGTTGTCGTTGTCGTTGTCGTTGTCGTTGTCGTTGTCGTTGTCGTTGTCGTTGTCGTTGTCGTTGTCGTTGTCGTTGTCGTTGTCGTTGTCGTTGTCGTTGTCGTTGTCGTTGTCGTTGTCGTTGTCGTTGTCGTTGTCGTTGTCGTTGTCGTTGTCGTTGTCGTTGTCGTTGTCGTTTTCGTTGTCGTTGTCGTTTTCGTTGTCGTTGTCGTTGTCGTTGTCGTTGTCGTTGTCGTTGTCGTTGCCGTTGTCGTTGTCGTTGTCGTTGTCGTTGTCGTTGTCGTTGTCGTTGTCGTTGTCGTTGTCGTTGTCGTTGTCGTTGTCGTTGGCATTATCGTTGTCGTTGTCGTTGTCGTTATCGTTGTCGTTGTCGTTGTCGTTGTCGTTGTCGTTGTCGTTGTCGTTGTCGTTGTCGTTGTCGTTGTCGTTGTCGTTGTCGTTGTCGTTGTCGTTGTCGTTGTCGTTGTCGTTGTCGTTGTCGTTGTCGTTGTCGTTGTCGTTGTCGTTGTCGTTGTCGTTGTCGTTGTCGTTGTCGTTGTCGTTGTCGTTGTCGTTGTCGTTGTCGTTGTCGTTGTCGTTGTCGTTGTCGTTGTCGTTGTCGTTGTCGTTGTCGTTGTCGTTGTCGTTGTCGTTGTCGTTGTCGTTGTCGTTGTCGTTGTCGTTGTCGTTGTCGTTGTCGTTGTCGTTGTCGTTGTCGTTGTCGTTGTCGTTGTCGTTGTCGTTGTCGTTGTCGTTGTCGTTGTCGTTGTCGTTGTCGTTGTCGTTGTCGTTGTCGTTGTCGTTGTCGTTGTCG
>CAXAQZ010000427.1:0-16478 GCA_963971145.1 Sussaba pulchella | reverse complement strand
CAGAGGTTTCGCAAGAAAAAAACATTAGTTTTTTCCGAGCATACATCATCATCATCAGTATCGATGCAAATTTTTTTTTATTCAACTCGAATTTTCTCCGAAACCCGGTCGGTAATGGGGTTACGACGATGATAAAATCGATCGATCGGAGGATTCCTAACCGAAATTCTCCATAGCATCGCATTTTCTTAGTCACAAAACCATTGTATTATATTGCGAGAACAACAACATAGGACTTATCGCGAATGCGCAGGGTAAAAAGCAAGGTCGCTTTTTCCATTTACATGCTTTATACGCGAAGGCGGATCCAGGGCATAACCAAACGTTGGGGTAACTACGGAATGAATGAATGTTGTTCAGCAATGAGGGTAAAATGGCATACCCTAAAATAGGAACGAGATTCAATCACTTATTATTACTTACTAAAGCTGGAGAAGGGCTCTTGGATCAGATGGAGACTCTACCGAGCACCTTATTCGAGTCAATAACATTATAACCATCCTGATTCGACGATATTCCAAACTCGAGTCGACTTTGCCGATAGAATTGTCGCAGCAACGACGTTAAAAAAACGTTAAACCATGATTTATTCTACTATGAATTGCGTGCAAATATCGGAAAATTACATGGCATGTTTATGTCTTCGTAGACTCGAATGCGAAAATGCCGTGGCTCAGCGAGATTGCATGCTTTCAACGAATTGAAAAACCTCCTATTTTTTACCTTTGACTTTTTTTGTCGGGCGACGTGGACAGGCATTGAAAATTTTATTTTCGATCAATAAGCTGTATATCTACCCTTCTGATAGCGAACTAGGAGCCTCTTTTTATTTTATCTCAAGTATGCCGTTATGCCCCGGAACTGTCGACATCGATCGTCGGTGGCCAGATTTTTGCAAGGCGCACCGAAATATATAGACCATCATGGCAGGCTGTTGCTGCGCCTTCTGTCGGTGCCAGGTACACTCGTGCTCGCAATGCATCTTGGGTGTCAACGGGAGCCTTTGTCGTTCCGTCTATCCTTACGACGTGTCAAGGAAACTACTCGGTCTCCCGCTTTACCTCGGATTCTCTCTCTCCTTCCTTCCGGTTTGCATATCTCGCAACTTTCTATTGCTTCCATTGAGCGCTTTAAGGTCTCCAGCTTTCCTCGTGAAAATTATTCCAGACGGGGGATCCCTCTCGATCCCGCAGGCAATCTCATTAAGAAGATGAGGAATAAACTTAGGAATAAAAAACCATGAGGTGTCGAATGACAAAGTGTAGAAGCCAAAAAATGTTTGCCAAGATCGATGATGATAATACTTTCGCAATGGGATTTCGTTGATCAAAAAGCAGCATAATTAATTTGCAAACCTGACAACGAAATGGTCATGTTGTGGATATTATATGACGAGTTATCACTGAACGAACATACGAATTTTAACAAATTCTTGATTATCATCATGAATTAAAATGCCTGAATGATTTCTCTCTGCTATCCTGTCAATAACTAGGACGTTAACTTTTGGTAACGTTTTTACCTTCCGGAAAAAAGATCTCACTTGTGAGTGCTAGCAGTGGTATTTTTAATAGGCAAGACGTAACAGCCAGAAGCATCGCGACGATATAAATTCAGCGACATTGTTTCACCTCGTGAAAAATTCTTGACTCGAATATCCTTTGAGAATGTTTGAAAATTGAACACTTTGACGACGTTCACCGGTTGCCGAAGGGATTGTTTGTCGCGAGCGCGACTTTGTAGAAACCCCGTAGCGTCGTGAGAATGAGATGGCTCGTTGAATCGCGAAAGCACGAGTAGTGAGAATTCGGTAGGGTAGGAAGGAGACCGAATGAAAGCGTAGAAAGCTCCGCCGAGAAAAGCGCAGAGACGAGGAAACGTAAAAGGTGAGTGGCATCACGCGGTACCGTGATAGTTGCGGGGAGGTAGCGATGTACACGTAGCGATGTAGTGTGCGATATCAGCGCGTGTACGGTAATGAATAGCGAAACTCTTAGTAACGGAAGGCCTGTACACGGAAGAAGAAGCAACTGGGACACGGTAAAGTTTAACAAAGTGTATTGTGTGTGCAAGGAAATGTGAAAAGAGGCGTACGGACTGAGTGCACGTGCCATTCTCTGCCCCGAGTATACCATAGTTTTATACCGTGTCTTCATACACGAGATTCGTATGTTCTCGCGGAATCTGTACTGTACCGTCTCGACTACATTTTCCCGCACAAGTGAATATCCATATAGACTCGAAGCGCATGAGCGACCCTGACATTGTATGTCGCGGCCCGCAGGCTCTTCAGAATGTACATCGTAGATATGCACATGTACGACTGCCACGGCTGCAGGTAGCTATGATTGTACACATCGGTCGTACATCGTTGCCGCACTGTCTGCGTAATAATTACGTATTTTTTCACGCACTTTTTTCCATCGCTCGACGTGCCTGCACATGTTTGTCTCGGAGATCGATGTTGATACATCTAATCGTGAACTTAACTCTTTTTGACGAACGTGCATTTTTTTGGGCAAGTTAATAAGACATTCTGTGACATTTTTATTTTACTTATTACGATCCGGAGATGTGATTTTTCACGAGTCGATTGGATTTCGGACTATATTTGTGACGTACTGATTCGGGCCTACTGACAAAAATGTTGTCATTGATCGTTATATTTCGTGTTTTTAAATTGACAAGTTTTATATCGAATAAAAAAAGTAAATAAAAAATAATGTGAATCTCGTAGCAAGACGAATAGTCATGCCCGTATCTTGTTAGTTTGGTGGTAAATCGTAGTGTTTAAAGTCTCAGTCCTACTACTACTACTACTACTACTACTACTACTACTAGTAGTAGTAGTAGTAGTAGTAGTAGTAGTAGTAGTAGTAGTAGTAGTCGTAGCAGTAGTAGTGGTAGTAGTCAAAGTCGAGACCGGCGAGGTAGGACGGTGAATGCACGTCCCCCGGGTGAATCGATGGAGCGCCCTTTCTCCACTCCCCCGGCCGGTGCACTCATCACCTCGTCTCCCTCGCTCGGTGCTACCTCCCGCTGTTGCCCCGCGCTCTTTCCCGCTCCATTCCAACCGAGCTTTCAGCATTGTAGGACTCGCTACCGCACACCACCGCTTCCGCAGCTTTTCAGTCTTCGGGTTCCCGCCTTTATTTCTCTCCGAGCCAGCGATCTCTCTAGCTATTATTAGTCTACATATATATATACAGACTCACACCAAAAACTCAATACATAATATATAGTATATAATAATTTAGTAATATATATTGGGATGCCAGCGTGAGCCAGAGTTCTCTGCTGTATTGCAAAGGTTTTCAATCGCGAGATTCGATCCACTGTATCCCACTGTATGTCGATGAAAGTGTGCGCTCCAAATATACACGCGAGTACATAATCGTGCAGATATGACGAAGATGAAATTCGACGAACTGAAAATGTAAAATTTTTCGCTATCAAACAGCGTCGAACGATTTCCGTCCGACGAAGTAGCACCTGAGGGTTGGGAAAAATGTTGACTATCGTTTGGAAATTCATACGCCAGATTTAATGTTAATAAATCAACAGCGCTGTTAGGGGTGGCGCGGTACAAGGTTCACCGGGATATCGAGACTTCGAGTATATTACTCGTTGAGGGTATAACCGGGCTACCCCAAAGCCTTTTTTGAAACAATTGTATTAATCCCTCCAGTGAATACAAATGGAGCTTTACACCTTTTTGCCGTTTTGGATTTGAACAATCCCTGATTTGAGGGAGATTATACGTCAAGCTACATTGGTATACTGGAAGGGCCACATAATGCGCTATATGCCTACCGACCGGTAATATACAGTGTAAATGTCGTCGGTGATACATAGAATAATTCATTACCATCAGGATGCGGCATGTATCCGGTCTCCGTGCAACGTGCAGTCGCGGCCCAAGTTTCGCATCGGTCCAAGACGTATAATTCACGGTTACGAAATTCGGTCACGACATTGAAGAGACTAATTACAATGTTGTTTCAGCGTGGTATATCGCGCGATTCAGTCAAATCTCTACCCGTGTCTTCCTGCGTTTCCAAACCCCTTCATGTTTCGACAAGGCACTTGATAAGCGATGTCTGTGGGTATACCGCATTGCCTTTCCGCTCTCGGAGGCGATTACTTCAAACACAAGTAATCGCAGTTTTCCCTCATTTGTGCAGATATTTTGCAAATTTAATAGTGAGTCAATCAATCACCGATGTTAACGCGTCCTTGATGATTTCATAGTCACTGACGTCCTTATCTTTCGGTAAGGGGATATATTTTTTTTAGTCTGTATTGGATGAAAATCGTTATCTCACTAGTGAGCAACCATACGACGCGCAGCCACGTGTGGGTGCTGGGAAAAAACAGCAGATGGTAAACTGAACAACCGTTGTGTATGATATACGATTCTAGGATCATCGTTAGCTCATCGTGCAATACCGAAATCTCGGAATTTATGCCTCATCTTCACGGCATCTTTCACCTTTACCGCACACGGAAACGTAGCAAGTCCCGCAGATTCGTTCTATTTGCACGAAACGCGGTGGGACGGACAGGCCTGGGAGTTTCGTATCGCGTGGTAGGATCGTACGCACGAAGGGAGTAATTATGCCACGTTAGAAATGACGAAGATCGGATGGAGCGTTAAAGCGTTCGTGGGTTCGCAATGAGGTTTGAGGTTTCGTTGCCGGAATGCCTTCCCGGCGCCACAACGATCTCGTCCATCCGGGGCCCCGCCGCGTGAGCAACGGCTGTGTGTACGAAGCGGCGGCCAATCTCGACTGCCCGGGGATACTCCAGAAGCGACCGGGCCGGACAGCTCTTGTACTCGGCGTTATGGAATCCTCAAGACGGCATAACACACGTCACGAAATTGCCCTGTCCAACCTCGTGGCACGTCCTGACCAGGTACAAAACCTCTTCGTCTCTCAGCAACGTTACCCGTTAAATTAAGCTGATTTTTCTTTCATTCCTGAATCATACACTTTCAGAATCATCATTGGATTATATCTCCTGCCGTGAAAAGAACAAGACAACGTCTAACGCCGCTACGAAACGGCCATTTAATTTTGGCAACATCATTCGAAAATCAGATGTTAACGGTTCAAACCATTTTCGTCGGAATTTGAGATGGAACGCTTTGTGCCTGGATATATCAAGGCTGAGTTAAGTTTATGCAACCTTCAACGATTTCACCGGCCATTTCAAACGTCGTCTGTTTGATGTTTTTTTCCGGCTACAACAGAATACATACCAGAGCGCATTCCTCAATGAATGCAGGGCTCTCGGCGCATAAATACTTCAAGGATCACTTGATCGACGACCTCGAAAATGATGAGGATCCACATCGGCAAATAAATTGTGGCGTGACTACTACCGGTGTGAATAAATGATAAAATTGTCAATAATTAAAATTGAATTAAGTTAGTATCAATGATAGGTTATACACTGTTATTACGCAGATGAGAAAATATGCGCAATAACGAAACGGTAATTGAAGGAAGAGTTTCGAAAAAATAGAATAATCTTGTTGAACCTCGTCCTTTGAAAAAAATCCGCTGATCCGCCGGCTTCATCTCTTGTCTCGAATTACGAGACGGGAAATTGCTTCACGACTCTGTCTTTGTCCGCACGACTATATAAAACTCGCCGCTTAGCTTCTCCTTGTCATTTTGGTCAACCGGTTGAAAAAGGCAGTTGAGTCAACGTAAAAGTTCAACGGTCGAGTTTGGACAGCTTCTTAACTGTTCATCTTCGAAAGTCAACGATCCTGCGTTGAAACAACCGTTGAATCAACCATTAGGATTCTTTTTTACGGTTGACTTTATAGTTGTAAAGCTGTACAAATTCAACCGTTGATATTTTCGGTTGACTTTGCAGTTGCCAAAATTGCTAGGGCTGTAATTCGTAACATACATTTTTCGTTGAATCCTCTTTTGCATGCCCCTTCAACATCACTAATTTGCCCGAGCGCCGCGGCGTTCTCTGCCTGGGGCTTCATTTCATCCTACCGACCTACCCCCCCCCCCCCCCCCCCTTCGCCCTGGCGAATCATTTCGTTCAAGGAATTTCTGGGATTGCTATCGTGAACTGTGAGTGTACCGAACACGCTGAGTAAGAGGAAATAGCGCGTGGTGATGAGAAGGAAACGTTGTATAGAGGCACATAATATAATCTCCTGGAAATTGACTGAATCGTTGCTTTGATGTTAAGCCCCCGATGGTCGGGGAAGTAAACAGAAATCAACTGTATCTGGGGGCCTGCGTAGACCCGTACCGAGTCCAAGATACTCCGCGAAGCACCCAATTTGAATTCCGTAGTGGAATACCATAGGAAACTGCACGATTTACTATTATCGTCCTGTGCATTGCGAAACCGCCCCCTACGTAAGTAATAATCGAATTTCGAACTAGTTACGAGGCAACCTCTGGATCCCGTAGTGTGAACCGTCGTTATCTTATGTTATCAAGATGCTATTGAAGTAGAAGAGCTTCGATTAATGAGAGCAGTGAATGTAATAGCCACAACTAACTCACTGAACAAATATTCATATAAATATTTTTCAATACAGGTCGTACAACCGAGCAAAGGTAGCAACTTCCCTGCATCCTCGGCTTAATGAAGCACGTTGGCAGAAACGTGCGATCACCATACCGTGCTATACACGATTACCATCCCCGAGAGCATTTGAAACCTGTTAAAGGACACAGGTAGAGACGTTCCACTTTGAAGGCTTTTCCAAATGACTCGGTAGTTACATGTCGCCCCAGGCTATAATACGCTATGCAATTTCACCCGAAATAAATGGACGGATGCATTGCGGTAGCTGGACTTTTCCCATTTTCGACGTACGGCCTTAACCGTTGTAGTTTCATTTATGTGGCAGAAAATAGTTGGAATTATAAGGGCCATCAGAATAGCCGCGAGCTCGTCTACCGATGAACCAGCGAGAGAGTTTCGAAATAATTAATGGGAGAAATTGGGAAGCTCTGAGGTACGATTTACCACCCGGAACCTGTTTTGCACATTAATACCGTCAGAAATTGTCGTGAATCGAGAACGGACGGAATCCCCGTCAGTCTTGGTGCTCACCCTTACCATCGTTCTTTACTTTATATCAACTTTTACCGAACTGTCTATTTAACGTGACTTTTCACCGATCCCTTCCGGGTGTGAGATATGTTATACGATATACTACACATAACAAACTTATATATCGGGTATCCCTGGGAATTTCGGCAACTTCGGACAGTTGGGTCAACATTTTTGCTCCCCAATTTTTTTCATTAATATGTGTTGAAAATAAAGAGACACGTATTTCGGCGTTTTTTATTTTGAGCCCCCACTTTTGAAATACAGTCAAATGAAGTTTTTGAAGTATTGACCACATTCGGTCATTCAAATCGATATATCTCAGCAAAGGTTAGTGACAACTCGAAAAACCCCGTGTCTTTTTTTTCGTTTTTGAACGCTCTATACAATGAAAACATTTACGATTATGTTGCACAAGTTCAACAATTATTTATATACAATTCAAAATTAAAAATGAAATAAAACGAAAAACGTACCCTTAATTTCTGGAATGTATTTTTTTTTTAATTCCTTGAACAAAAACGAAAATTTAGCCACCTTGGACTTTTTGGGCCGACGCTTCGTTCGGGAGTTATAGATTTTTTTGTCACAAAAAACCCGTAAATGTTTACCTGGTTGTTAAGAAAAAAAGCTATAACTTTCGAATAAAGTGTCGCCCCCAAGTCCGGCCGAGTCTCAAAATTTTCGTTTTCGTTCAAGGAATTTGAAAAAAAATAGATTTCAATAATTAAGGGTACTTTTTCTTCATCCAATTTTTTACTAATAAAATACGTACATTTACCGGTTTTTTATGATTAAAAAAGCTATAACTTTCGAACGAAACTTCGGCCAAGTCCGGCCGGGTCTGAAAATTTTTCTTTTCGTCCAAGGAATTTGAAAAAGAATCAATTTCAATGATTAAGGGTACTTTTTTCATGCAAATTGTTACTAATAAAATACGTAAATTTACGGGTTTTTGTGACAAAAAAATCTATAACTCCCGAACGAAGCGTCAGCCCAAAAAGTTCAAGGTGGCTAAATTTTCGTTTTTGTTCAAGGAATTAAAAAAAAAAATACATTTCAAAAATTAAGGGTACTTTTTTTGTTTTATTTCATTTTTTATTTTGAATTGTTTATAAATAATTGTTGAACTTGTGCAATATAATCGTAAATGTTTTCATTGTATAGAGCGTTTAAAAACGAAAAAAAAGACCCTTGGTTTTTCGAATTATCACTAACCGTTGCTGAGATATATCGATTTGAATGACCGAATGTGGTCAATACTTCAAAAATTTCATTTGACTGTATTTCAAAAGTGGGGGCTCAAAATAAAAAACGCCGAGATACGTGTCTCTTTATTTTCAACACATATTAATGGAAAAAATTGGGGGGCAAAAATTTTGACCAAACTGTCCGAAGTTGCCGAAATTCCCAGGAATACCCCATATGTAAGAGCGGCAGCGGTGGAATGTATCAGCAAGCAAGAAGCGTGTTATAGTCTTAGACCTTCAAGACTACTTACTATCCTTTCGTTCTTAATGTTATACAAGCTGATGGATCTTGGTGGGAACTCTTTGATGTATTCTTGCAAACGGTGGAATCTTCATCGGCATGAGATCGCCGAAAATGTTCGGAGCCTGGAGCGAAATGTAGCTGCCGGTGGAAAGGTGAGGGACAAGCTGGCATCAAAATTTTATGGCAGGCTATTCAAATCCTTGCGGCACATCTGTGGAATTTGTTGAGCATCGGAGACTTGGAATTGATTAAAATAATTGCAGGACCCTCGGGACTTGGAAAAACGACGGGTGAAGCCTCATAAAATCGCAACAGATGAGATATGGGCTTTTCGGAACCGAATAGCACGTCGCTTAAAAAAAGAGACATTGCGCGCTAGCCGGGGAAAATGTAACCGATACTCAGGTCACGTTCGAACATTATTTTTTCCACTGTACATCTCTGGTTAGCTTAATTAAACTCATCCTGCCATGGGGAATTGTACCGACCAGGGTAGTTAGATACATTGTTGGGGCGGAGAAGGGGAGGACGACGTAGCCACATCGTTTACGGCACCCAAAAGCCGTGTAGTAGCCTTCTTCAAAGGAGCCACGAACAGCCTCAAGATTAACTTAACCCTGCGTTGAACCGGCAAACTAGTTCAGCCTGGATACTAGCGAAGTGGGATGGTATGTGCTTCAGCGAGAGATCCCAAGGGCGATAGACCCCTCGACCCGAATACGATATCTACGATGCTGCTGCTACCCAATACGTTGCATCATAGATACGAAAGTTCGAGTAGAATGTAATGTCAGAAGGAAAGAATTGAATCCAGACCCTCAAACAGAGTGAAAGGTCATCAGGGTAGCGCAAACATTAGTTCGAATTATTTTGACTACCTATGATCCGTTCTTTTTCTTTGCCTCTCTGACCATTCGTACACAGGACTTGGATGAGTGTCAACGAGGAAACTTTTTATTTGGAGACCATCTTGGTGTAGAAGGGTGGATCAAGCTAAATTAGAAAGGCTGTCGCATGGTCACTTCCTAACGGTCATGGTAACTTCCCAACTCGAATGATTTATATCCTGGTACACGTTATACCCGAACAGGAACAATAAATTGCAAAGGTTATCCAGCGTCGGTAGATCTCGTTTCTGGAAATTGAAGAAGTCGCAAAATAAGGTAGTTGGATGATATTGTAGGTGGTAGTGTCACGACACTTGCTGGTGGAACTGTAACGATAATTTAGTCGCACAAATTGTTCCGTGGTGCTTCCTGCCGACGAAAACATTCGTTGGGTATGCGATACTTGAGATTGCCCGAAGGAGATAGAACTTGATGAGGTTGTAATGAGAGTTATACGATGGGATGGAAGCTCCCCCGAAATTCCTCCAAGTTCACCAGCAATTTATCTCTACACTCCATATCCCATTTGTTATATGGTGTTGGTCATCTCCCCCCCCCCCCCCCCCCCCGCACCCAATTTTCATAGGTTGCAATAAAAAAAAAATAGTTTGTAGTAAGAATTTAATATTTAGAGTTTGTGATGCGATCGCGTGAAAAATGGAGGATAAAGGCGTCTTGGTTCCAATCTATTCAACGCAGAATGATGTTTTTGTCTCTTTTTTTCCGTAGACTCGCGTGTCTCTTTACTTTAATAAACGTCACGAGAAAGCTGTCGTAGATGTACGAGCAATTAAGCGCTCCGAAGTTTTCAAAGTGTTAACTGCTTCAACTAACGCCTCGAGAACGAGTCTGCGACCGGTCTTAGGATTTACTTATAATGATTTAAGTTTCTGCTCAGGGAGGGCTCCTCATCGGGTGAAATTCTTTCAGCTGATGAACGAAGCAAGCTTCGTTTATAATCCAACTTGTCGGTTTTATCTGTCACATAGGGTTCAATTTCAGCGAAAGAATGCCCTCTGGCTATTCGACAGAAGCCCGCTACATGCGCCTTTTATCGCACATCGTTGATGTCAATCCTCGTTGCTTTACGATCATCCACAAAAATCTGGTTAATATTTGGCTCCTTCGTAATAACAAATTATCTCAGCGATGTGGCGCGTTCGGAAATTAGCTTCATCTTTTTCAGCTCATCCCAGCTCAATGTCTCCAATGAAAATAATGGTATTTCATGCGAATTATTGAATTTTATGGTAACTCTTGACTCGCTCGAATAATTATTTATCGAGTGAGACTTTTGAGTTTACTCGACTGCTGGAGAAGCTCAACGTTTATTGGTAAATTTCTCGGTATATTAGAGCATCGTGCGGTGGATGTAAAGGTTATGTTCACCGCGGCTCGTGGTAAAGGCGAACGGACGAGCTAACGAATGAACAGAACCTCGGTGAACAAGGTAATGAGAGGAGGGGAGGACGGTAAGGGTGCAGAGTCTGGCTAACTGGTTGCTCTTTAGCTTCGACCATCGAGGACCCTTGAGAACTTTGGACCAACAGTTTCAACTGATCTATTCGGAAACTTTGAATGGCCAAACGTAATAGCGTCATGACTTTACCGGTTCGTGGCACGCACTTCGTGGTCGATTTTCACAGAGCATATATATAACAGCATCGATGGAAAAACTTTCAATTCGATAAGTCAGTCTGAAATAAATTGCACGTCAAATTTTTTTGTACCTGAGCCTTTTATATTTTACTTGTTCGCGAAGAGTATTTGTGACGTCATTCTACTTAATATTTGAAAATTATATGAATTATTAACTTTCACGATTTCATTAAATTTAATTTTTATTATCACTTTTTTCTCGTTTAAAAAATGAAAAGAAGAAAAATCGTGGTCCACAGCTGTTAAGGAGGCTCGGTCGCGGAGGGGCGGTTTGCGCGGGCGTTTAAGCGGGGCCCATTTTTTTTTCAGTCATACGCATGTTTGGCATAATACGGTTGATTATAAACGTATTATTGATAATTTTATACAAGACTAACCAGCTGGGCATCGATAAATAAATACCGCAGAATTGGCACAATTTTACGTTACGATACTGCCTAAAGAAGTACGGCAACATCGCAATTCTCCATGCCACCCTCTCCTCTGATCGCCGCTGATTTTCTTCTGACACCGCGAGCTGACAGTTCGAGATTTTTATTGTGACAGAAAATATGCGTTGAACTAACCCGATTCTAAGGCTATGACAGTTTGGTTAGCGCCGCCGCAAAGCGGTGGATCGAGCCAGGACTAAACAAACGAACACCTGATTCCTGTGACGCTGCCAGATCTTCACACGTTCGCAAAACCCATCGGAGTTTTAAATATTTCGACATTTTAACATTGAATATCTTTTTACATAAGTCGATGACCCACAACTTTTTCATTATATTTGGAATCTTCATGACCTAATCAACGTTACTGTGGTTTTTTTATCAATATCTGTTGTCTGAGTGCAAAAATATCGCTTCATACAAGTCTTTTGGGGGTGCATCTTCCATAAGCCCTGTGTTAAAAACCCCAAGTTTAACTATTTTTATCTCTCTTATTTAGTCGTTAACCTTATCTGAAACTTCGCATACGTAAATATGGGTACATTATCTATGATATACTTGAAAATTATTTTTTTTTGTTGTTGAGACGTTAGCGACGGAGCCTCCTTAAATTGTTCAAGTTGATTTAAAATATCGTGCTCCAAAAACAAAAGCGCTTACCAAACTAGTGAACTGAGGTGTGAATGTTCAGGTCGGTACGCGTATACGCTCCTATACTTCTGAAACCGATACCGGTTGGCCTGCCTCGTAATCGCTGCAACCGCGAATCTGGCGGCCTGCAATGCTCCGGAGCGTTGTGTATCGTTGTCACCTGCAGTCTGGGTTTTCGTTAGTTATGATAATATTACATTTGCATGCATATCCATGTGTGCAGAAAGCTGATTTGATTTTCGTGAGTAGGATTATCCTGTCCCATATTGATTCTGGAATTTATCAGACGCATTAATCTCTCAATTGATTTAGAACATAAATGTGAATTAGGCTTAAATATTCTGATTCGGTTCTACGATTGCCTACAATCGCTGCGTCAGTGCACCTTTTTTTAAATTGTTGTAATTATTTATGAAGAATGATGAAATACGGTGCCCAGTTACACCCAATTATATGTTACAGAATCCTTAATTTCAACAATTGTTTTCTGCATTTTTCTGCATTTCCATCAACTCGACGACAAGATGTCGACGAAATCTAATATACGTGATGTCCGCTTCCTCAGCAAATTCGAAAAAATTCCTATTGGGAGGAAAAAAGTTTTCTAGAAACGTACTTAGCGTAGTACAAGGGGAACGGGATTCGATGTGATTGGTAGTCGATCGAAACCTCTGAGGCCAACTCCATATATATATATAGGTTGAGCGTATATGAAGCAGCCGATGTTGAACTAGAGTTGGGCTCAGAGGCTTTATATATACTTATAACTGGCTTTCTTGGCTGCACGACGTTTCAAACTCACTGGCAAAAGGAATAAGAAAGTCAAGATTTTTGTACCAACCACGCTGCGTGCGCTCTCGCGATTCTATAGGTTTGATTCACGTCGCATAAGGAAGATTCTCGGCGACGCCGAGATGGTCGCACAAAAGAGCAGTGAACGAATGCTAAACGGCTTACGCGATATCGGCCGTGGCAGTGCCTCCGGCACGATATACGTTTACCCATATATCGTAATACCCGGGAACTTTGAATTGCCCTCGGTGAAGAACGAATGGAAGAAAAATGAGGTGAAATTATATACGTTCAATCGGTCGAGAATGGAATAGCAAATTCGATAGCTTCGATAAGTTTATTATTTTCTTATTATATTGAACGTCACCGTGACATCGATTCTGACGAGAAGAATAGGAAAATAAAGTCTCAAAATCATTATTCGCACATGATCCGTTCGTTTGAAAATAGAGCGAAACGAACTCCGATGGAAAAATACGTTACACATTAACATAAATGTCGTGATAAAGAAAGTTGGACGGTATTTCTGGAATACAGTCGGAACAATTTTTCGATCGTTCTTCTTTCGATAGATAGCGTACTACGAGCCACCCAATACCGGAACGTCATTCGAGCCAATCGTTCATCATCCCCCGGATCCACTCTTGACTATATTTCCCGTTAACGTCTGTGTGTGACAACGTAGCCTTTGCGCGGCTCACCACGAGTTAGAGAAGTTGGATGAGGAAATTATTGTTGACGTCTTCGAAGTGGTAACTCTTGTCGTGTGTTAGACCGATCGTTGATGTTTCTATCGTTCTACTAATTTTGGTTAGCTTTACTTCTTCAACAATAGACTCGGATAATGGAGAAACGTTGTATCATCGTAAAATTTTCATCCCTCATACGATATCGTGGTTACTCTCGTTTGACATTGAATTTGAGGACAAAAAATAAAAATAAAGTATGATCTCATCATCTCTTCGATTGAATTCCATCCCATCGGTGGGTAAATAACACTGAGGTACCGCAGGCAAGTTTGCGTTGTTACACGAGGTTAAGCGTGGCACACTGGAAAATAATCCGCGTCGCTGATCCGAGTTGGCCAGAAAATCGAGCGTTTATCTGGCATAATCTGGTTAGATTGTGCGGTACTAAGCAGGTCATGCTTAGCCAGACAGAGCACGTGCGCGCCTGGAGTATTCTTCACGATAGGCTGATTATTCAGGACGCAACACGTGTTGATAGCCCCTTGTCCGAAGAGCTATAGTGGGAAAATGTGAGGGATAGCCAATATTATCCACGAGCGTGTGTCCTCGTCTTCCAATATCCGGCAGCATCGTGCCATCAGCACTCGGTTCAACCATACGTGTGGTCGTGTAATTTATACTTGCGTTCGTTGCGGTTTCACGTTTTGCATGTATATATGTGCACCAGAGTGGTTCTTATTTGAGTCATTTATTAATTTCCATCGGGCCAAGGGCTCAATCTATGGAAAAAAAGTAAATAACAAGAATTCAAAGCCTATTTTGACCGTACTAGGCCAGTTCTTACCCCTCGACGATTCGAGGTAAAGTTTGCTCTTCAAAATACATGCCATTTTTTTACTTCGATAATGACAAGGTGAGGGGTCTGAAAATTCCTAAGAAACTCCAATAACGTATAAAATTAACGCGTATGAATCTGTCTTTTACGAGAAAAAATATCCATATACGGCCCATCTTATGCAACGTTTACAGCGTTTCTCTGACGATTATTATCCAATTTATTGAAATATGCCAGTTTTAGAGTAGGATCTTTGCTGCAACTATTTTTTCAATTTATTTTTTAACATAAAAAATACGAATTTCGCATATTTTTTTATTTAAAAAAAAAAATTACATTAAGAATCCAACTTTAAAATTTTTGCAAACTTCGTTGTTTTACCTACCGAAATCACAAAAAAAATCAACATTCTAATTATACCGAAGTACGCTTTCCTCTTGGCTGAGGGTTTTTTTAAATTAGAAAAAAGACTAATACCAATACTAGAATGAATTTTAGTGGTTCAATGATGCACGAATATCGAGCTGGATTTTTGGATGCGTATGAGCGAAGGATAGTTTTTCGCCATTCAATCACTTTTTCTATTAACCAGAGAGAAATTTTTTTTTTAATTTTGATAAACTTTTTTTTTCACTTCTCACGTCACAAAAAATATTAAGCGCTTTTACTCTTGGTTGGGCGGAGGGAGGGGGGGGGGGGCATTTAAATTTTTTACGAGCTCCATGGCGATTTAAAAGTTCTGCGAAAAATTTAAGGACGTTTTGAGGGTCGGGTGGAAGCCAACAAAAAATCATGAACTAAATCGGCCAGGATTTTGACTGGCCGATTTGCCGTGGAATATCTTATAAATATTATTTACGGGAACACTGAACTATGGGTGCGGAAATTAATTTATCGTTGGACTAAGCATACGATACATCAATAGTTATTTGCTTGGTGCCAATTCTGTTCCGTACGATGGTTTCCTCCCCAATCGTCGTCTGGAAGCCCATAATCCAAGAGCAACATAGGCCAGGTTTTCGTGTGCAGACTCCGAGCGTCCCCTAAGCGTTTCTATTTGCAGTTTCGGTTGTTTCGCATTACCCGTTTGCCCCGTGTGTCATGAAAAAAAAAATGTATCGAGATGTTTCCATCAACGGTGGCTACGTGACTTGAATCTCATCCCCGGATCATCGACGGTTTGATCTAACATTTTTCTTTAACTTGTTTCCGTTGTCTCTTTGTCCGTCGTCGCTTTCGCAATATCGGTTCAAGGTCGAAGGAAACGTAGGCCTTTCTCTCAGACGACCGAACCCATTTCAACCTGAAGCCTACTTTCCAAGCGCTTCTCGCCACTCAAATCCGTTCTCGTTTTTCATTCGAACGGTCTTGACGCGCTTTTACGTAGAGAACCCGGTGTACACACGTTTCCTTGGTTCTCTTCAATTCGATATAGGAAGAAAGATGGCGCCTGAGTGGGCGTTTCGATACGACAGTTCTCGCGGGATACACACGAACCTGGTTTAAGAGAGACGGCGATGAGCTCCGTGCCAAAACGATGTTTTCTATTTATCGCTCACGTCCGACACACTGCAACACTCATAATAACGCAAGTTTTATTAATAATATTCTATTCGCGCATCTCCACTCTCATTTGCATCTGCGCGATATATTCGGACCCCGGGAACCTAAAAATCAACGTCCAAATACTCATTCTGCGATTAAATAAAGACTAAATGATAATACGTTGATGAATTAGTACGTGTTGTTTTTTCCAAATTCAAAATAATATCAAAAACACAATGAATTAGGTGTCGCTTGAATAAAGAAATAACTGTATCTACAGAATATGCAATGAAAAGTTTTTTCAAAATTATTTATAATCGTCGGTGTAGTCGAGAATACTTATCGTTAATATCTATCAGGATTCTCATGGTATATTTACGATTCTGCGGGTCGG
>CAXAQZ010000426.1:0-89801 GCA_963971145.1 Sussaba pulchella | reverse complement strand
TTGCACATGTGTGCCCTCATTACCAACTCCGCTTGCACGAGCCATAGTCCTAGTTATAGAATCCTCTGAATCTTCACTATCATCATGAGTTCTACTTTATTCTTCTCGGTTATTTATTCGTCGGGCACTCTCTAAAGTAGAGTTTTTGGGAAACTGAGGCAATCCAGGAGCTAACAAATAGAATTATAACATTTATATTTATGAAAATCATCACATACAATGCATTTACTAAAGATAAGATACTGCTATAATAATATTAATTACCAATAACTTTACGAATAATAAATAATTTTATACATTCTTCGAATTAAAAGCTAAACAGTTTTTAAATAAAGAAACACCATTTATTAAATGTATTAAAAATTTATACCTCGTTCAATTCCTTCGTTGTCATTATCAGAACTCGAGGATGAAACTCGATTTTTCTTGCCAATTTTTTTTAAAACATTTCGAACTGGCGAAGTGACTCTCCTTCTTCTCTGTCCCCGTCCAAAAGTCTCCTGCGCTGATGAGTACTCTGAGTCGTCAGCTGCTTTTTTCGCGCTTTTCAAAGAACCTACGATCTTCACAATAGTACATTATGACACTAGTACGAAATTTTTTTTTCTGACGAGTGTAAGTTTGCAGAACGAGCCGAAGGCGAGTGTTGCAATCACACGAGTCGAGAAAACGTTTTTCGTACGAGTATCGTACGAATTTTTATGTCACAAGGTGCGTTAACTTTTACGCGCAGCGTGTCATAAAAATTATGAATAGTTATTTGAGTTTCAAACTAATTTAATAGTTTGATAATTAATTAGTAATCTACAGACATATTCAAGATATTTTTAAGTATTATTATTCATTATCAATTAAATAATTTCAAGATCAATTATATCTAATTTCTGTACAGAATTTATAATATGAATAAATAAATGTCTCGGTTCAATAATTGACACGGAGGTTAGCAGAGATCTGATATTTTTTTCATCAGAAAATCATTAAAAAAATACAGATGTAGATATCTGTTGCTTTCAGTATAATTAATAACTGATACTTACTGCAATATTTCAAAATTTGTATCTCGTGAATTGTCCAGTCCTTTGCTGGTGGTTCTCTGTTCTTCATCTTTTGGGTAATATTTTTCCCCGTTGACCCTGGCCACCGACATGCAATCTTATCTTTGAATGTCTCTTCGTACAGAAGCCAATTTGTTGGGATTTCCGAATACGAATTGGATTCCGTAAAAAGTACAACAGCGTAATCTTTATTCGTCTGTATTTTTGTACTAAAAATTAAGAATAATGAATTAATAGTTTTGAAAAAATATTATTATTATTCTAGGTTAGGTTTTGTATTATTGTAACTGTTGTTGATTAACGTAATGTAGTAATATATATACTTACATCCTGCTCATCTTTCGTAAATGTTTTTTTAAATGTAATTAACTTTTTAATTAAAAAAATAATAACTATCACTCTTTTATGAATCTATGTAAAAGCCAGGAGGTACGAGTACATACACCGGCGTTACATTTTTCAGCATGAGGCCCACGGCCTACGCCGTGGGCAACAGGAAGTAGAAGGAAGGTAGAAACTACTGCGCAATGCGCGGCCCGCGCTTTTTATATCTCCCAAAATTAATTTCCCTATCGCTATCCTGCGACTTTTAAATACAAATTTCAATGAAAATAATTTTTCTTTACAAAGAATTTCGATAGTAATTAATTTTAATGTTATTATTGGCCCATATCAAAGAAGAATGATTACACGGAAGCACAGTTTGCACGGAAAATGGAGTGTTGACTTCTGCCTGTAGCTGGCGGGCCGTTATATCGGTGTGACGGACACATAGATGGGCATCGAAGCCACGCCCCGCCGTGATCTTTTTCGCACTCTTGTTTATCTGACTATTATAAATATTTAATTAATATTGCTTGTGAATAAACGTGTAGCTATTTATATAAAAAAACGAGCAGGATATTTTAGGATATTTGACTTTTTATATTTTATATAGTGAGTATCCAATTTTTTTTATAAATTCAAAAATTAATGAAATACTAATATTGTGTTTTTTTTTGTATCTACATGTCTTTCGATTTTATATATTTTAATAGGAGTAATTTATCTAATTGTTAGCAAAATCCTTCATATTTTTTATGTCTATTCTTTTTGAAAGATGATCATCAACATTGGAAAATAATAATAAAAAGTTAACTGACTGGTATTTCAATTAAATAATAAGCAACTATCTGACAATATTCAGATTTTATTTACATAACTATGTAATAACTAAAAAAAAAATTTTCTCTCAGTTTAACCTATACGAAAAAATGGAGAAATTATATCCATATTAAATTGAAAAAATTTGTTTCTATTTGCTATTCAGTCAATTGTCTAATATTTACGACTACCTTTAATATGTCTTACAAAAAACTTTATTTCTTTTATTTCAGACAATTTTCAACTCACATATTATTTGTAATATAATTAAAAATGCCTAATAAGCCGATGCGATTTATGACAAAACAAAGAGTCAACCAAATCATTCAAGAAAAAATTGAGGCTGCCAGAAATATTCAAGATCTAAATAGAACAACAGAGCAGGAGATTCAGTCATCACAGACCGTACACAGTATTCCAGTGACAATATCTGATGATTCACGAGATGACGACATTGAAAATTATTTTGAAAGTTCTGACCAAAATAATGATCAATCTAGTCATCATTTAAATGAACAAATGGAGCAAGTTACCAAAAATGATGAAATTGAAGGGCTCAAACCTTTAGAAAACGTAAAGTTTCATCAAGAAGTGGGGTCTACTTCATCGACTATGTTGTCAGAAGATTTGCGGTTTTGGTGATATGAAAATAGTATTTCGCAACAAGCTGCGAATAAATTAATAAGTATTTTTCGTAACCACGGACATGAAAATGAATTGAAGAAAAATGTTCGTACTTTGATGGAAACTCCTCGTGATGTGACAGGAAAGATTATTAATGGCAATGGGGGATCTCATTTTCATTTTGGGATTGCCCATGGATTAATTCGCTCACTGAACAAGTATTATCATGTTTGCCCTGAGACTATTTTGATTCAACTAAATTGTGATGGGATGTCTTTCAGTAAGTCGTCTAGCAGTCAATTTTGGCCTCTGCTGGCTGCAATTCAGGATGATTTTTATACTGAACCATTCTTAGTTGGACTTTTCCACGGGCACTCGAAACCAAATGATTTTAACGTATATATAAATCCTTTCGTTGATGACATGAAAAATTTACAAGATGAGGGTTTAAAAATCAATGATAAGACAATAAATGTACGACTTAATGCTATAATTTGTGATGCTCCAGCTAGAGCATATTTAACTTTAACCAAATCTCACAGTGGGTACTTTGGTTGTTCCAAATGTATCCAACAAGGAGAATGGGAAAACTACGTTAACTTTCCGGAAATTAATAGTCCGCTTCGTACAGATCAATCATTTGAAGATCAACTACAAAAAGAACATCACCTGGGTCAATCTTTACTCCTTGAATTAGATTTTGGGATGGTATCTCAAATCCCACTGGATTATCAGCATCTAGTATGCTTGGGTGTAGCGAAACGATATCTACTCCGCTTAGCTAATGGTTCAAAGGCACATCGACTGAATAACGATCAAAAAGAATCTCTTAATGAAGCGCTAAAAGCCATCAAAACTTGTATTCCATCTGAATTCGCACGACAGCCGAGACAGTTAGATAGCGTTGCAAAGTGGAAGGCCACAGAATGTCGTCAGTTTTTATTATATACAGGTCCGATAATACTAAAAAATATATTGAGACCACGGTATTATAATCACTTTATGGCTCTGAGTGTTGCTATAAGAATTTCATGTGATCCTCGAAGATATCTGGTGTATAACGAATACGCTGATGAATTATTAAGGTGGTTCGTTGATGAACATAAAAATGTGTACGGTTCTAGTTCGATATCGTATAATGTACACAATTTAGTTCATCTTGCCAAGAATTGCAAAAAATTTGGACCGTTGGACGATTTTAGTACTTTTAAGTTTGAAAATTTTATGTCAAACATCAAACATAAAGTCAAGGATGCACCAAAACCCTTAGAACAGGTGGTTAACCGTGTTCATGAACAAGATGCTTTGCCAGTAAAGAAACATATCGTTCCATGATATCCAGTGATTAAAAAATTAGATAATGGTAAAATTAATTCTTTAGAGTTCAAAGGTTTCACCTCGAATTCAAAAAAAAAAACTGCTGTTTATTATCTGATAATAATATTCTAATGATTAATCACATAAATTTTACTAATAATCAAGTAACAATAGAGGGCGAATATTTTTCTAAATTTGATTCGCTATTTGTAAAACCCTGTGACTCTAAAGAATTAAATATTTATTTAGTAAAAAAGCATATTAATCCAGGATTGATAACTATAACAACAGACCTTGTAAAGTCAAAATGTGTATATTTTCCAATTATAAATAATAGTGATTATTTTGTTACTGTAACTTTATTACAATACAATAATTAATTTTGAAATTGGTATATACATTTTATTTATACTAATCCTGATCTGTTTACTGTTAAAAATATATTTAATGTTTGCATTTAAAGAGAATTCGCGGTATTAGTGAAATTTAGACACTATATATAAAAGTAAAAATTAAGAACGTCATACCCGAATTTTCACTAATCGATTATTGAATCGATACATAATACAACTAATACATAAATAAGGGCATTGTGTATTTTTATATAGTCGTGACATTAATATTATGTCGGTTGTATATAAGAGAATGACCCGAAGCTGATGCTTAAGTATGACGTTCATCGTACATCAATTTTAGGTAAAAATATGAGCTGTTTCCTACGTAAGCATATGACGGTATTATGATATCACTTTGACGTCAGAATATGTCTTGTAATTTATGTAAATTTATGATTTATTTCTTACGTAAATAGTATATAAATTAATGACTTTGATGTGACGTCACAGTATGATAGGGATAGGATATAATATTTACGTAATATTTGAGACATAATTATGACGTCATATAAAAGTCAAATTTTAGGTCAGTACTATGTCATAATGATGTCATACTATATGACATCACATCAAAGTCATTAATAAAGTCATTTTTATGTCATATCTATGTAAAAATTCTATGACCTCTATGTGACCTATCTATGACGTCATATGGAGGTCATGTGTTCACTGGGAAACTATATTTTTCACGCTAATTATGCCGCAATATCATATTGGTGACGTACCGGATTACTTATTGAATTGTTCTGCGTGCTATCGTTCTCATCGTTTTCGTTTACGTGCTGTGAGACAACGGCGAGCTCATTTTCAAAGTTACAGGGTCGGGAATGGTAACTGGAATCTGTAATTTTTTTTTTCACTGTTGAACTAAGTAAGACAGGACTTCCATTCCTCTATGCATTTTATATCTTTCCCTAATATTTTATCGAATTCCGAGTGTCCGTTTAAGCTGGCGTCTGCTTCAAATTTAACATTGTGACTTCCTTACCAACGGCGGTGTATCACATACCCTTAAGGTAATGGGATACTGCTCAGTCGGTAACAGAAAAGTGTAACCAATTGTTTGGGGCCCCAATTGTTTTGTCGAATAAAAGCCGGTCTTTACATCATGCACAATGTTCAGCCCAGTGTTGGGCAGCCCTGAAGTACATTTGTACTTGAAGTCCCGTGGGAGTCCAAAGTCCGACGGGACTTTGGACTTTGCAACCGTGGGAGTCCAAATTCCGAATGGACTTCGGACTTTGAAACCGTGGAAGCTTAAAGTCCGGATGGATTTCGGACTTGGCAACCGTGAGAGTCCAAAGTCCGAAAGGATTTCGGACTTTGCAATCGGAGGATTCCAAAGTCCGACGGGACTTTGGACTTCGCAACAGTGAAAGTCGAAAGTCCGAAAGGATTTCGGACTTTGCAGCCGGAGGAGTCCAAAGTCCGACGGGACTTTGGACTTTGAAACCGGAGGAGTCCAAAGTCCGGAAGGACTTCGGACTTAATAACCGTGGGAGTGCAAATTCCGGATGGAATCTGGACTCCGGCGTTCGCCGAGGCCAAAATACAAATGTTATAGGTGATTCCACGTGTACTGAGTCTACAATACAAATGTACTTTGTACTCCTACGTTTCCACGGCCAGAATAAATATAAACTTTGTACTTTCACCTTTGCAATGATTAAAAAGGATGCAAAGTCGAAACTTGCACATTGCTTCCTCATAATTTTTTACATTTGCCAAAGCTCACTCTATGAGGAAGCCAAAATTGATCGGCACAGTTCCTCATAGAGGAAACTCTGGCAAATGTGAAACATTATAAGGAAGGAATATGCAAGGTTCGACTTTGCATCCTTTTTAATCATTGCAAAGGTGAAAGTACAAAGTTTATATTTATTCTGGCCTTGGAAACGTAGGAGTACAAAGTACATTTGTGCACGTGGAATCACCTATAACATTTGTATTTTGGCCTCGGCGAACGTCGGAGTCCAGATTCAATCCGGAATTTGCACTCCCACGGTTATCAAGCCCGAAGTCCTTCCGGACTTTGGACTCCTCCGGTTGCAAAGTCCAAAATCCTTTCGGACTTTGGACTTTCACGGTTGCAAAGTCCACAGTCCCGTCGGACTTTGGTCTCCTCCGATTGCAAAGTCCGAAGTCCTTTCGGACTTTGGACTCTCACGGTTGCAAAGTCCAAAGTCCATCCGGACTTTGGACTTCGGGACTCCTCAAGTCCAAATTTGCCCATCACTGGTTCAGCCGCATGATGTAAGAACCGTGTTTTATTCGACAGAACAATTGTGGCGACAAACAACGGGTTGCCGTGATTGCAGCTATCTCTCTCGCACTCGCCGATGTAGTCCCTCACCTTAATATCCAACCAGTTTCGAGAATAAGATACTGCCGTCGCGCCTCGAGGGGAGGCCGGTAAAGTAGGTAAATGTACTTGTCTCGAAACGCTACCGCGTCTCTTGATACATTTTCTGGAAAGCCACAATAAGCCTTTATTGTTCTCTCAAAGTTTGGCATCTTGTAAAAATACTCCAAATAAGTTTATTGGAAAATTTTGAATACTAAACTTTCTATGCATTTTTAAGCAGAAAAAGTCAGTTCTCGGGTATTCCTCGATTTTCTTTCTTTTCGATTAATTAATATTCGAAAAACGTGATAATATCTATTGAGTCCCATTTGAAAAGTTTCGAAAAGTACCCATTATATTTCAAAAGCGAAAATAGCGTGTAGTGTGCCCGTAACCGACGTGTAAACTTTATGGGGTATACCATACCCCATGTTCGCAATACACAATTATTTAATGGTGTGAACAACAAAGGTTTATTCTCTATCGCGAAAATAAAATTTCTCAGACGGGGAAGAGAAACGGAATTCAAGACTCTAACGGCACGATTGGTTATAACAGTTATCGTATAGATATTACGGTTCGCAGGATGGCGCATAAACAAAAATGTTATAACTTCAAACAAGTTCGTGTTCAAGCTGTCAATTGACTGTGCCGTGTGACTGTAGTGCAGCTGTCAGTTGCAGAATTGCAAGCATCCCTTTGGGTCAACATGCATCCGAAATTTTTGTGAAAAATATTAGCTGCACCAAGTACTGTCCATCATTGAGCATGGAAAAAAATATTGACATAACAGCGAAAGAAAGTATTTCTGTACACGCGTGATACACAACGAAAGAAAAATTGCAAAAATGGGTGTTTGCTCCCGAAACGTGATACACGTAACGCGAAGCGGATGCATGCCTTTTTACGCCTGGCGTGGATGGAGTTTTCTCACGCTCATCGGGATTATCATCGTCGGCGTAATGTTTTTCTTCGCTTATCTGGTGAGTTCCGTTGAATGAAGATGATGAATGGTCGAACGAATGCTGGACAATAAAAAACGGTTGCGAGGTTAAATTTTCGTTTTTTTCAAACTTTTGTGCAGAAAAAATGAAGAGAACTCGAGTAAACGATGATCTGCGGGGAATGTTCATGGACGCGGAGGAAACTCAGACGTGCGTTATCTGGGAATACTAAAATGTACTAGAGCGAAATACGGTGGGGATCACAGACCTCGATGATTAAGCCAGTCCGATAACGGAGAAGGCAGGGATTCATTGATTCTATCAGCTGTAAAGACGAAAATCCCTATCAGAATATCTCAATTGGACATTAGACTTTACTCATAAACGTTGACAAGGATTCAACGGCAATCGTTATTCAAATCACTTTGCTCTGTCGGATTTGTGCAATTGGATGATAGTTTCCTTAAAATGTACACAAGTATCCATTTTTAGGTGATGTCTTTCTTCTTTGCGGTCTACTATGATTCAAGTGACAGGCATAGACACAACTGATTAAAAAATCCATTAAAAAAATACGTTTATGGCAGGGTAAAGGTGCCTGTTTGTTCTTTTATTTATTTCTAAACTGCGAATATTTTTATTCTTGAAATCGTAACAATCTATTCGAAATCCGGGTAAGGAAGGGAAACAAAATAGTGAAATTGTTCATAAGATTTTCAATGATTTCGCATCTTCGTTGTAAATGTGCAGCAGCATAAATTTATAGTTTCAATCGCTATAACATATTCTTTTACCATCTACATCTTCCCCAATGGGGAAGACCACTCCATACGAATAATATTGTTGTCAATGAGATATAGGAAGCACCCTGTTTTATGAGCAATGGAAAATTGCAAAGGTAACGTATAAAATGAACTTGACAAGTCTTCGAAAACCGACGTGGAATAACGATTCCCAGTAACCGGTTGGAGAACAATGTTGTCGATTATTCCATCACCAGTCATGGTTTGGAGCTGGCATTGGCAATTGCTATGGATTCTCGATAATTCTTCGAGATGATGCAGTCACCAGGTGGTTGTCGTACTGGAAGAGTTCGAATAACGAATAAAATCGACAAGCAGCGAGTTTGTTTGTGTGAAAAAAACAGTACGTGTGTTAGCGGAAGCATGAAGACTTGAGGAAAGAAAACGGAACGTAGCGCTGCGTGTGTAGTAGAGTGAAACGACCAAATTATTTCTAGCTTAGTACCATTGAGGCGCAACGATCGTTACGGACTCAGATTAGTGGGAGTTCAGGGTTCAGATCAGTGGGACGGTTAACGAATCGGAATCGGAATCGGTTGTTTTGAATTTTTCCCTCAGAAATCAATGAAGAAACGATTCTACATCAGTTTCCATTTGATGGATTCATATTTGCATAATACAGTTCAAACTTTTTACATTTTTTCAACAAACATGATCTATTGTTCAAAAAAATTGTGCCTAGAAAAAAAGTTTGTTGATGGGGTACGAGATACCTCGCTACAAATTGGTTGTGGAAAATACCAATCTACGAGTCCGTTATTAGCAACTAAACCTCGATATAATTGGTTAACCCTCGGACCATCTGTATTAAGGTAATCGCGTGGTGAAGCTGCGCTTACGGAAGTTGTACTAATCTGCACAGTCGGCAAGGTTAATAATCGATCATACTCCGCTTCCGCGCAATAAGTCTAATCCGAGGTTACTCCACATCTGCGTCTTTGTGGAAAATTCTCGGGAATGTTCGTCTCGCTCTATCCTCGACGAGAGCAGGCGACTCGTTAAGTCTTTCGCGGCACACTCTTGAAGAACTAGCCAAGCTACTGACATTCAACCCCGAATTCATATGCTAATTCTGTAACAGCTTTCGACGTTACTCACAAGGAAACCGCGCGATGTGTTTCTCTCCGATTTTTATCAAATTAAGAACAATTGTGGAGCCGCACAGTGGGCCAGAAACAAAAAAACCCGCTCAAAAATCGAAAAATGAAATTCAAAAGTTGATAGTTTTTGCTATTGGGTTTTGTACTAGACGTAGTTCTGCAACTGTACCAGGGTGGTAAAGAAGATTAATTCTTGACTACTTTGTGATACGTTAGCCGAGAGTTACTACAGTCCGAGTGACGCGTGCTGTCCTAAAGTTGACTTGAAAATTCGGTCCGAGTTAAGTGTGTGCAACTTACGTTCATAGTGGTTTTTTTCAAATTGGTAAAATGTCGGCTGATCCTGAAAGTATGTACAGCATTTATAAGTATAATAATTGGTTCCCTGAATTGTCTTGATAGTAAGAAACTGTCCGTAACCAAGTACGCAAAAATAATTCTTGTACGTGTCTAAATTTATTAAAAACCATAAAAATATCAAAACGCCCACTAGATCCCGCGGTAAATGTCACTGCAATATGTGAGGAATCTAAAAATGAATCGAAATCATAAGAGATCAGCTGCTCCTAGCTGCGACTTTTTTTTTATTCCACGTCGAACATAGGTACTCGGGCGAGCGCGCTCCGCTCGCTCGCTTAGCACGTGGCGAGAGGCGCGCCCGGGCGATTAAATTGATCCTGTCTTGGGCCTCGCAGAAAAGTATGTACTATCCGATGGATTACATTGACGGCCGTGAGTGCAAGTGAGAGATCTCTGTTTCTGTCGCACTCACAGATGTAAGTGGAACATCCATCTATTTTGCAAATCGATAAAGTTTTTTGAAAATTCTTCCGCCATTCTGGATCTGCCATTTTGGTTTCGAAAATTCTGACATCAAAGTCGTGATCAGCGACCCAAAAAACCCCCATAAGTGAAATTTGAAGCAAATCGATAAAGTTTTTTTGAAATTCTTCCGCTATTTTGGATCCGCCATTTTGTTTTCGACAATTCGGACATTAAAATCGTTATCGCCGACCCCGAAAACCTTCATAAATCAAATTTGAAGCAAATCGATAGAGTTTTTTAAAAATTCTTCCACCATTTTGGATCCAATATTTCGTTTTTGAAAATTCTGACCTCGAAATCATGATCAGCGACCCCGAAGATTCCCATAAGTCAAATTTAAAGCAAATCAATATAGTTTTTCGAAGATTCTTTCGCCATTTTGGATCCGCCATTGTGTTTTTGAGAATTCTGACATCAAAATCGTGATCAGCGACCCCAAAAACCCCTACAGCTCTCATTTTGTAAAGATGAAACGAGACCTTCTGTTTATGATCGAGTTTTGTGGCTTTTGGCCCACTGTGAGCCGGTCAAAATATTCGATACGTTTTTTTTTATCCGCTGAATCATACAGGGTGTCCAATTTTACTCTTACATTAAATTTATCTCAAAAAATACTACTCCGATCGAAAATTGAGTATGACTTAACTTGGAGGGCCTGGAAGGGGACGTACAAGAAAATTTTTTTTTCGGTCGAAAATCCAAAATGGCCGTTTTAAGGTGGCAAACATGTTTTTTTAAACGGAACCATACTTATTTCTTCGCATCAAAAATTTTGTCATGTCAAAACTGACAACTTTTTTAAAAACTTTTTTCGATAAAATTCATAATTTCTAGGTAAGAACACAATCTTTCAATTGACTATTTTAGCGTTATCCAGGATGTACCACGAGGAGGTAAAATCATTAACATCCCATGTGTAAGTGTAAGTGTAAATGTGAGTGTAAGTGTAAGTTGTAGCGAGCCACCCCGGCTCCGTGCGCCGCTCATCGATTGAGAGTGGGGATGAGATCGGGAGAAATCGTCGCGATCGACATTTCTCGTTGCGTGGTGTGGGGAGCGAGGATTTTGGAAAATATGATAAGAGCGTTGCGGGGACAGTTGCCGCTGGGCAATCACGCCTGATATTACGTTAATTGTACGAGACAAGACAGTCTCATAAACTTACGCTACAACATCGTCGTTATACTCGTAGCGAGATATCTATATGTAGAGACCCGGCGTCGCGCAAAGGCGACGGTGTCTTGCCGATTCGAATCGTCGATTTTGACTAATAATCATCGCCGTTATACCGAGGAGGAACATCGTCGCGTGAAGGGTCCCACGCATTCCCGTACATCCGCCGCCCCGTCTTGAGGGCCCCGTCCGTGCGCGGCATCCTGCGCTGAACCTGGCGCTCAGCTGCCCGGCTCCTTTTCGTAGCGACTATGATACCCTGAGGAGGGAATCGGAGATTACCGCTGACGCCGCGTCCTGTGCGAAAACCCTGCGATCGTGGCTGCTGATGAGTATCGTAATCTTGGATAAATGTTTATATTTTGTATGGGATGATAATACATAATATCGGAGTCTAACCGTGGAGAAAATTGTTAATGATGGCCTTCGTATGTCGTTTGAGAATATTTCGGCTGTTCAAATGCCGCCAGTTCGCGTCTCCCGTGAATAATTACGTTACTTTTGCCGTTCGTCGATTCTTTTGTTTTTTTTTGTAATACATAGTCCGTTGTGGCTCACAATTATTCGCTTGTCCCCCGTGTATTGCTTGTACAATATAGCGTCAGCTCGTGTCAGTATTAAACGCATAATTCCATAAACACCGTCTCTCGAGACATTTTCGCCGTGTGCCCCAGATTTGTCCGTGTTATACACACATGTTATGTTCTATCTATTCTTATATTTACTCGAGTCTATCACGGCTTATTGAGCCCGCTCGGACGGTCCTCGGCCGAATCGTCGTACGATTAATAAAAGGCCAGTTACAAATTGGCGCCCGAACAAGAACACGACAAATAAAATTTGGATGTCGTTGTTGAGTCCATGTGTTTATGGATATAGATAAATATCGGATTTGTATATATATTTCAAGGTGTGAGATTAATGGCTGTGCCACGTAGCCCTGTAAGCACACGTTTGCGTGATAATTTCGGGAATTTAAATACGCCTCGGCCTCCGGTCACTGTAAAGGCACGGAAAAAGCTACAAAAAACTGATCTACATTTGGTGGAAGTTAATTTGCGTGATTCTCTAGATATGGCGGACAACAGCGAGGTGGAGGATGCACGGGAGAGAGCACGTGTGGAGTGTGAGCGTTTGCGAGCCGAACGTATGGAGTTGGAGCGAGTTCGAAGCGAGACTCAGGCTACCGATGCTTTGGTGCAGGAATTGCGGCAGATGCGTTTGCAGTTGGAACGTCAACAGGCTGAGATTGACTCCTTGCGAGCTGCGGCACCGTCGCCGAGTATACGTCAGGATGCAGGACTGGGGGCACAGAATCCCCAGGATAACGCAGGTATGCTGGATGGTTTGATACGCAGTTTTCATTCGGTCAAATTAGATATTCCCGCTCCAAAATTCGAGAGCGATTTGAAGACTCACCCGCGCGAATTTTTAGATAATCTTGAAAAATATTTTTTGGTCCGCCGAGTTCCGCTAGATTGTCAGATGTTAGTGGTAGAGAACGCGTTTGAGGGTAGAACTAAACTGTGGTATAACGCAAACCGCCGTTTATGTCCCACATACAGAGAGTTCAAACCAGTATTTCTCAACGAGTTCTATTCGGTGCCCGTGCGCGTTCGCATTAAAAGTCAATGGTCGTCCCGACGATATACTTCTCAGCTGGGGTCGCTGCAGACATATTTTCTGCAACAAGTAACTGAGGCTCGATATTTTACTCCTGTATTGGATGAATACGAGGTTAATTACACGGTTGTGCAACAGCTCCCGGTCCGGGCTCGCGAGTCCCTGGTGACAGTGGAAATTACTAAGGCAAACTCGGTATCTAGTGCTCTCGCACAACTCGACCTTATGAACGATGAACGCGAAAGGTTCAAAAGAAATAACAATTTTATTTGGAACGCCGCGAATAGTGGTAACAATAATTCAGCATGGAAAACGAATCCGCCGATGGATCGTGGATCGGGGTCAGGCCATCGAAATAATGCGTATCCACGCAGACAACCTAATTCCGTTAATTCATCGAATGATCCGTCTCAACAGCATAGGGTCAATAATTCTGGCCTCGAAGCGTCTCAATACAATTCTCGGTCGGAGTATGCGCCCGTACACAGTCAAGCAAATGTCGATTTGCCGAGGTCATCGGTGCTCCATCCGCCCGTGGTTACCGCAGCCCACATTGAAGAAGAACAGGAATCTTTAAACTGATAGTGGGTGCGTTGCGCCACGGTCCAGCAGCGCCCGAACACCCCTTCGATGTGTTTGAGGACCTAGTAAAAGGGATCACGGATGAGCCCAGTCACGATTTTAACGAGAACAGATTTCGTAAGCGTCCGCAATTACTGGTGCGTGTATTTGACATTTCTGTTGCGGCGCTGATTGACTCAGGGAGCCAGGTCACCTGCGTCTCAGATAATTATTATCAATACATACGTAAGAATTTTTCAGTGGTCGAGTTACCCGTCACGAATATGGTTGTCACTACAGCCATCGGGAAAAAACCGTCGAAAGTAACGCGACAAGTTTTCCTCGAGCTCGTAGTGGGTGAGTGCACCGTTTCGTCCACGTTTCTCATAATTCCGTATTTAACATCGCACATGATTATAGGCAATGACTGGTGGCACGCGAATAAAATCGTATTGGACTACAAACATCTAATATTTCGTATCGACAGATATTTAGTACCAGTCGAATTCGTTTCCTTCGATCGTCCGTGTCCCAAGCGAGTCGTGTCGTCGCAGGAGAATGATATAACCTACATCCAAGTTCTTTCGGCTGGCGAATACGATGAAAGACATGTCCGCAACCAATCGATCTCAGACGCAGTTTGTTCGGAATAAAGCGCGTTGCGCTCGGAGATAAGGGGGTCGGAACAAGTGAACAGGAGAACAGATACTGAGGAACTGCACGCAGACTGTTCGTTTCCGTTTTTACGTGGAATTACCGAAGACAGCCCGATAATCGGAAACAAGATTCATACGCTTACACAAGAAATGGAGTCGACGCCGAAAATCTCTGCAGCAGCCTTGGTGAATAAGAATGGGTTGAAGCCAATAGACGATGGAGTCCAGGATAGCGAAGAAGGATCTTACTCCGACGTGGTTTGCACGAATGAATTGGATGCCGAGTACGAATTAGATGCCTATCGGTCCGCTCGGTTGTACGTCGAAGGTGAGAATCTGAATTTCTTTGACGACGTAAAGACGCTGGTCGGTTCGATTCCGGGTTTGGATGTATCCCAACGAGAAGTTCTGTGCGAACTGCTCCCGAAATACCAACGCTTATTTTCGTCCAAGACCGTGGCAGGTGGGACATATGAACATGAAATCAAGTTGATTAATGCGAAAACGACCGTGCGACGATCATATCCGGTACCGCTCAATCTTCGACCGGGCGTTGAGGCCGAGTTGGATGAGATGCTTCGCAATGGAATCATTGAGCGGTCTACCAGTCCATATTGCAGCCCGCTACGCATCGTTCGGAAAAAGGATGGTCGGTTGCAAATTTGCCTCGATGCGCGTTTCATCAACGAAGTAATCGAATCCGACAACGAGTCTCCACCCCTCATCAGTGAGTTGGTTCAAAAATATCACGGTGTGAAGTTCTTGTCAACGTCAGATCTCGCAAATGGGTATGGGCAAATTCCGTTAGCCAAAGCGTCGCGCCCGTATACTGCTTTTTTGTATGGGTCGGCGCTGTATCAATTCTGTCGAATACCGTTTGGCTTAAAAACTGCCGGAAGCGGCTTTATACGGTCAGTGAGTGAAGTATTCGACAGGCCCTTTGACGACTTTCTAACGGTGTATATAGATGACTTGCTAGTAACCTCGTCGTCCTTCGAAGAGCATCTTGTGCATTTAAATCACGTTTTTACGAGATTACAGGAAAAAAACTTCACATTGCGCCTGGATAAATCCTACTTTTGCCGAAAGTCCGTAAATTTTCTGGGGTACGTTTTGTCGGTCGATGGGCTTCGTCCCGCCCCCGACAAGCTGGAAATAATCGAAATTTTGGCGGAGCCTAAGGACCGCCGACAGTTGCAGCAGTTCCTCGGCGTGTGCAATTATTACCGACAATTCGTAATTAAGCATGTGACCTTCGTTGACCCTTTCCGTTCGTTGCTTAAAGGTAAAATGTTACGTCCTGAAGGTAAATACGATGAAGTATTTACTCGGATGTCAACACAGCTGGTGGTCTCGCTTTTATGCTAGGGCGTACACCCTATGCATGGGGACGGAGACCAAGCCTTTTATCATAACCGAAATAATAAACACACGGTCTTACCTTGCGATGTCTTGAGTTCCTTGGGTAGTCCTGAGTTGTAGATGCTGGTGCTGGCGCCCCTGCTGCGTCGAACGGTCACTCCAGTGACCCACTGCCGAAGGGTCGGGTGGTTTGAAGAAAAGGGCACAACAGTTTATGGCACAACAGCACAGTCTATATTGTTCTCTATTGGTTTTACAAATTTTACCGCGTTACAACCGATGTTGACACTCTGGCAACTCACAAACACCTTTGCGCCGACCGAGATAAAAACGAAAGCCTGTTCTAATTCACTCCTTGTTACGATTTTTCACGCGATTAAAAAGAAACAATTTAAAGACATATGACTATTTGGCTTATTGAGGCTAATACCATATTTTCTTTATTTTCCTTTCAAATTAAAATATTTATTTAATGTTTATTTATTTCTCTAGACTCTCTTGGTCCTTCTCGAATACGATTCAAAACTTTATTTATTTCTCTGGACTCTCCTGGTCCTTTTCAAATACAATTCAAAACTTTATTTATATCTCTGGACTCTCTTGGTCCTTTTCAATTACGATTCAAAACTTTATTTATTTCTCTGGACTCTCTTGGTCCTTTTCAATTACCATTCAAAACTTTATTTATTTCTCTGGACTCTCTTGGTCCTTTTCAATTACAATTCAAAACTTTATTTATTTCTCTGGACTCTCTTGGTCCTTTTCAATTCAATTTAATTATTCAAAATTATTTATTCGTTCTTCGGTAACCAGTCTAAGTCGTACGTCTTTATTAATTTGTTTCACTTTATAAATTTTATTACCTGCGGTAGTCAAATGGGCTTAGGCTTCCTTAAGGTTGCCGTACCTCCGCAATTTACAATACTAAACGGCCGAGGGTCAACACCTCTTCGCACCGCGAAACGATACCTGACTATACGGAGTCAGGTGGTTTCAAACAAACTAAGTCCAAACCGTATAGACGACGGTGGACTAAAACGATGAAGTACTCCGTACGAACGAACGTAACGGAACTGTATACTTCCCGGTCCCGGAGACCAACGACGTGGACGCGAATGATGTTAATAACTGGCACGAGAGTCGCTTACGACAACCGACGTGGACGAGTTACATGGTAAAACTCAGACAATTTGGGGTTGAAACCGTGGGTTTATATACTACTTTTTGAGAGTGGGGATGGCGTTATTCCCCTTAAGATCAAAATTTGAAATGAGTTAAAAAGAAAAACCTCTTAAGGGTTAGGGCCAGGGATGCATGGCACGGTAATAATTTAGGGTCTTGTCACGGAAGGACCGACCGGTTAATAGATGCAGCTGCACGGTTTTCCGGCTGGCTCCGTTTCCAGGAAACGGGCCTATGCGCGAGATGACACCACGTAAAGGCTTTTCCATCTTTACTTTTGGTTCCCAGGCTGCAGCTGGCATCCGCGGGCCTATTAATTATTCCATGCTCAACGACGTTTCTCAGAAACCTGCTCATACATAGGATAGTGCTGCGTAAAGGGTTTTTACATTTTACGACCGTATGCACCTACAGTCCCTGTTTCCCAGATTCGGGTGTTTTATGCGTTTCCAAGAAACGCGTCTAAGCATAGACAAAGCCATGCAGTCGATAAAGGACTGACTCGAATATTTATTATTGCGCGTGACATCCGCTTTTCGTAAATCCCTTACTGGTACACGTGTATGCATTTATGGCCCTTTTTCTTGGAATTGTGTTTAGTAAAAGAACGTTCGGCGTTTCTCGAGATTATGCATTCGAGAATGTTCGCCGGGCGTAACAAAAAGTGGTTGGGAATGGACCGCATCGCATAGCCTGGCGTTTCGCGAGTTAAAAAACAATTTTGCTAGAAGCATCCCGAGTAAAAATGATTGTATATACTTAGATACAATTATATAAAAATGATATACAATCATATATATTTATATATAGGTTTATATATGATTGTATATAACTCTATACATTAGTATATATAATCCAATATCAATGTACTTCCATCTAATTGGATTTGATAAAATTATATATAGCTCTGTATATAATGATATATGGAGATACTATTTATATAGGGAGTTTATATAATTAGATATAATATCATATACAGTTATATATAATTCAATATAGTGTTGTATATAATTATATACATACGTGGAACTTTCATTTACGGTTTATATAATTGGATATAATATATATACAGTTATACATAATTCAATATAGTGTCGTATATAATTATATATATCCGTGAAAATTTTATTTACGGTATATAAAATTGTATATGACTGTATATGAGTACTTTTATTTTCTTTCGAAATATGTACAATTGTTTATATCTTTATGACACGCTGTGCGTAAAAGTGCGGTTTTACGCTCACTTCGTTCGCTTCAAACCACATTTACACAACTTGAGCCATAAAAATGTATACGACACTCGTGCAAAACACATTTTCTTGACTCGTGTGATTGCAACACTCGCCTTCGGCTCGTTCTGCAAACTCACACTCGTCAGAAAAAAATGTTTCGTGCTAGTGTCATAATGTACTATTATATGGCTTTATATGTGATTAGATATAGAAATAGTTTTCTTTGGTTTCATTCCCGTATGAAAGCAGGTAAATCAAAAGATTGTTCATTAAAAGTTAACAAATTATGTATTGATGCAATATATTCACCAAATTTAATTACAATTATTGGGGTTTTTACAGAGATAATTTCCAATTCTGATCAGTTGTTTAATATTAGTTTTTTCTTGATATTTTACTTACAAAATGTCATCGGTTTCTTCGACTGGTATAATATGTGTCACAATAGTTTTTTTTTCTACATGACAAAACATATCAACGTATTCAACATTGAAACGTTAAATTATAATATATAAAGTATTTTTAAATTTAAAAAAAATACGGTTTAATGCATATATGGGAACACTTTCATTGTTATTCGTCATTTCTATTAACGAACTATCGGTCTTACAAGGGTACGAAAAGTTGAGACCCCAAATATGACTAACAAAAAGGTTTTATCCAGCTGGCCGAGTAGCCGAGCGGGCAGCGAGCAAGACCAGTAATCGGAAGGTCCCCGGTTCGATCCTTACGGTGACAAATTTTTTTTTCTTATTTTTTTTATTTTTATTTCGAATACCTACGTATTTTGAATATAAAATTTATCAAATATATGCTAGTTAACATATTATCATTAACAAATTATCATTTTTTATGAAAATATATATATATATAATATATATTTAGGGTGTTTCAAATGAAAAAAAATTTTGATTTTCCGGGGGGCCCAAGCTGAAATAGTAAGCTTAGATGAAAAAAAGATTTTTGGCAAAAGATGAGAATTTTAGGTTGAGTTTTAGATCCCCCTCAATCGATTTTTGTATTTTTTTTTCCTTTTTTTTTAATTTAGGACAGATTATTATATGCAAAAAAATTTTTTCGTGCCTACAGCGAACGGGGGATCATATATGTCTTGAATAAGCATCTATTAGAATTTAAACTCTTCAGTTAAATTTAATAGGGGAGATAATTCAAAATAAAACTCTCAGATTTCAATATTCATTATCAAATGTAAACTGATGAGTTGGTACACTCTAAAGAAAATTCTGTAGGATGTTTATTTGTTATCACACCCAAATATTTTATTATTTTTCGACAATAAATTTCCACAAGACTCCATGAAGTCGTAATCAACAAATGTTATAATGTTTTTTTTTTATCGTCGATGTTCGTTGGCAATAGCGATGCCAGCGCTTTCTTTTGACACGTCGGATACTGCTTGAGTTGAAATTTTACTTTTTATTTGTATTTATTTTTCGAAACTAGGAAAATTCCGACAAACATTAAAAATAATAATTTTGGTTTTTGCTTTTAAATCGATCAAAAATAAATCATTCTCGTGAAAAATTCGATATCTTGATTTTTTCGGCTTTAATATCGATTTATTTTATTTAGACATGGTTCTTGCGTTTCCTCCAACCTGAACCTGGGTGAAAAAGGCAGAGCGATATTTTTAAAATCGACGAATTTTTTTGCATGTATTCTGTGCTCGAAAAAATCAATATTTCATATGAATTTAGAGTGGGATCTTTTTTGCTTTTATTTAAAAAAAATTTTTTTTTTTTTCGGAACTATGAAAATTCCGACAAACATTAAGATTAATAATTTTAGTTTTTTTTCAAAAATCGATAAAAAATAAATCATTCTTATGAAAAAATCGATATCTTGATTTTTTCGGCTTGAATATCGATTTATTTTATTTGGACTTGTTTTTTGCATTTCCTCCAGTCTTTGAATTTTTTGAAGCCCCTTAGATACATCCTATCCTCTTACTGCACCTCCCTAACGTCCATATTACATTTTTTAGGGACCTGGGGTTAGTTGCAAAATTATGGAACGAAAAAAAGGATGCTAAAAACAAAATTTTCATACAAACCCGGGTGAAAAAGGCAGAGCGATATTTTTAAAATCGATGAATTTTCATTCATGTATTCTGTGCTTGGAAAAATCAATATCTATATATATAAAACTGTTCCGTGACTGACTGACTGACTGACTGACTGACAGACAACGCACAGCCTAAACCGCTGAAGATAAAAACATGAAATTTGGAACATATGTTCCTTAGAGGATGTAGAGGTCCACTAAGGAAGGATTTTTTCAAAATCAACCCCTAAGGGGGTGAAATGGGGTGTAGGCGTTTGTAACCATTGTGACTGTATCTCCGGAACGGCAATAGATAGAGAGGTGAAATTTTGCATGGTGGTTCGGCTCATACAGTAGGTGCTCACTGAAAAAGGATTTTTTTTAAATCAACCCCTAAGAGGGTGGAATGGGTTGTGGGCGTTTGTAACCATTGTTACTGTATCTCTGGAACGGTAATAGAAAGAGAGTTGAAATTTTACATGGAGGTTTGGGTAACACAGTAGATGCTCAACGGAAAAGAATTTTTCGAAAATCAACCCCTAAGTGGGTGAAATGGGTTGTGGGTGTGCGTTAACATTGTTACTGTATCTCTGAAATGGCGATAGATAGAGAGTCGAAATTTTGCATGGTGGTTCGGGTCATACAGTAGGTGCTCACTTGGAAAGGATTTTTTTTAAATCAACCCCTAAGAGGGTGGAATGGGTTGTGGGCGTTTGTAACCATTGTTACTGTATCTCTGGAACGGTAATAGATAGATAGCTCGAATCTTACATGTAAGTTCGGGTTACACAATAGGTGCTTACTAAGAAAGGATTTTTCAAAAATCAACCCCTAAGGGGGTGAAATGGGTTATGGGTGTGCGTTATCATTGTTACTGTATCTCTGGAATGGCAATGGATAGAGAGGTGAAATTTTGCATGGTGGTTCGGCTCATACAGTAGGTGCTCACTGAAAAAGGATTTTTCAAAAATCAACCCCTAAGGGGGTGGAATGGGTTGTGGGCGTTCGTAACCATTGTTACTGTATCTCTGGAACGGTAATAGATAGAGAGTTTAAATTTTACATGGAGGTTTGGGTAACACAGTAGATGCTCAACGAAAAAGGATTTTTCCAAAACCAGCCCCTAAGGGGGTGAAATGGTTTGTGGGTGTGCGTTAACATTGTTACTGTAGCTCTGAAATGACGATAGATAGAGAGTCGAAATTTTGCATGGTGGTTCGGGTCACGAAGCAGGTGCTCACTTAGACAGGATTTTCGAAACTCAACCCCTAAGGGGGTAGAATAGGGTGTGGGCGTTCGTAACCGTTGTAACTGGATCTCTGGAACGGCAATAGATAGATAGCTTAAATCTTACATGTAAGTTCGGGTTATCTATCTATCTATCTATCTTCTATCTATCTATCTTCTATCTTCTATCTTCTATCTTCTATCTTCTATCTTCTATCTTCTATCTTCTATCTTCTATCTTCTATCTTCTATCTTCTATCTTCTATCTTCTATCTTCTATCTTCTATCTTCTATCTTCTATCTTCTATCTTCTATCTTCTATCTTCTATCTTCTATCTTCTATCTTCTATCTTCTATCTTCTATCTTCTATCTTCTATCTTCTATCTTCTATCTTCTATCTTCTATCTTCTATCTTCTATATATATAAAACTGTTCCGTGACTGACTGACTGACTGACTGACTGACAGACAACGCACAGCCTAAACCGCTGAAGATAAAAACATGAAATTTGGAACATATGTTCCTTAGAGGATGTAGAGGTCCACTAAGGAAGGATTTTTTCAAAATCAACCCCTAAGGGGGTGAAATGGGGTGTAGGCGTTTGTAACCATTGTGACTGTATCTCCGGAACGGCAATAGATAGAGAGGTGAAATTTTGCATGGTGGTTCGGCTCATACAGTAGGTGCTTACTGAAAAAGGATTTTTTTTAAATCAACCCCTAAGAGGGTGGAATGGGTTGTGGGCGTTTGTAACCATTGTTACTGTATCTCTGGAACGGTAATAGATAGAGAGTTGAAATTTTACATGGAGGTTTGGGTAACACAGTAGATGCTCAACGGAAAAGGATTTTTCAAAAATCAACCCCTAAGGGGGTGAAATGGGTTATGGGTGTGCGTTATCATTGTTACTGTATCTCTGGAATGGCAATGGATAGAGAGGTGAAATTTTGCGTGGTGGTTCGGCTCATACAGTAGGTGCTCACTGAAAAAGGATTTTTCAAAAATCAACCCCTAAGGGGGTGGAATGGGTTGTGAGCGTTCGTAACCATTGTTACTGTATCTCTGGAACGGTAATAGATAGAGAGTTGAAATTTTACATTGAGGTTTGGGTAACACAGTAGATGCTCAACGAAAAAGGATTTTTCCAAAACCAGCCCCTAAGGGGGTGAAATGGGTTGTGGGTGTGCGTTAACATTGTTACTGTATCTCTGAAATGACGATAGATAGAGAGTCGAAATTTTGCATGGTGGTTCGGGTCACGAAGCAGGTGCTCACTTAGACAGGATTTTCGAAACTCAACCCCTAAGGGGGTAGAATAGGGTGTGGGCGTTCGTAACCGTTGTTACTGTATCTCTGGAACGGCAATAGATAGATAGCTTGAATCTTACATGTAAGTTCGGGTTATCTATCTATCTTCTATCTATCTATCTTCTATCTTCTATCTTCTATCTTCTATCTTCTATCTTCTATCTTCTATCTTCTATCTTCTATCTTCTATCTTCTATCTTCTATCTTCTATCTTCTATCTTCTATCTTCTATCTTCTATCTTCTATCTTCTATCTTCTATCTTCTATCTTCTATCTTCTATCTTCTATCTTCTATCTTCTATCTTCTATCTTCTATCTTCTATCTTCTATCTTCTATCTTCTATCTTCTATCTATATATATAAAACTGTTCCGTGACTGACTGACTGACTGACTGACTGACAGACAACGCACAGCCTAAACCGCTGAAGATAAAAACATGAAATTTGGAACATATGTTCCTTAGAGGATGTAGAGGTCCACTAAGGAAGGATTTTTTCAAAATCAACCCCTAAGGGGGTGAAATGGGGTGTAGGCGTTTGTAACCATTGTGACTGTATCTCCGGAACGGCAATAGATAGAGAGGTGAAATTTTGCATGGTGGTTCGGCTCATACAGTAGGTGCTCACTGAAAAAGGATTTTCCAAAAATCAACCCCTAAGGGGGTGGAACTGGTTGTGGGCGTTTGTAACCATTGTTACTGTATCTCTGGAACGGTAATAGAAAGAGAGTTGAAATTTTACATGGAGGTTTGGGTAACACAGTAGATGCTCAACGAAAAAGAATTTTTCGAAAATCAACCCCTAAGTGGGTGAAATGGGTTGTGGGTGTGCGTTAACATTGTTACTGTATCTCTGAAATGGCGATAGATAGAGAGTCGAAATTTTGCATGGTGGTTCGGGTCATACAGTAGGTGCTCACTTGGAAAGGATTTTTTTTAAATCAACCCCTAAGAGGGTGGAATGGGTTGTGGGCGTTTGTAACCATTGTTACTGTATCTCTGGAACGGTAATAGATAGATAGCTCGAATCTTACATGTAAGTTCGGGTTACACAATAGGTGCTTACTAAGAAAGGATTTTTCAAAAATCAACCCCTAAGGGGGTGAAATGGGTTATGGGTGTGCGTTATCATTGTTACTGTATCTCTGGAATGGCAATGGATAGAGAGGTGAAATTTTGCATGGTGGTTCGGCTCATACAGTAGGTGCTCACTGAAAAAGGATTTTTCAAAAATCAACCCCTAAGGGGGTGGAATGGGTTGTGGGCGTTCGTAACCATTGTTACTGTATCTCTGGAACGGTAATAGATAGAGAGTTTAAATTTTACATGGAGGTTTGGGTAACACAGTAGATGCTCAACGAAAAAGGATTTTTCCAAAACCAGCCCCTAAGGGGGTGAAATGGGTTGTGGGTGTGCGTTAACATTGTTACTGTAGCTCTGAAATGACGATAGATAGAGAGTCGTAATTTTGCATGGTGGTTCGGGTCACGAAGCAGGTGCTCACTTAGACAGGATTTTCGAAACTCAACCCCTAAGGGGGTAGAATAGGGTGTGTGCGTTCGTAACCGTTGTAACTGGATCTCTGGAACGGCAATAGATAGATAGCTTAAATCTTACATGTAAGTTCGGGTTATCTATCTATCTATCTATCTTCTATCTATCTATCTTCTATCTTCTATCTTCTATCTTCTATCTTCTATCTTCTATCTTCTATCTTCTATCTTCTATCTTCTATCTTCTATCTTCTATCTTCTATCTTCTATCTTCTATCTTCTATCTTCTATCTTCTATCTTCTATCTTCTATCTTCTATCTTCTATCTTCTATCTTCTATCTTCTATCTTCTATCTTCTATCTTCTATCTTCTATCTTCTATCTTCTATCTTCTATCTTCTATCTTCTATCTTCTATCTTCTATCTTCTATCTTCTATCTTCTATCTTCTATCTTCTATCTTCTATCTTCTATATATATAAAACTGTTCCGTGACTGACTGACTGACTGACTGACTGACAGACAACGCACAGCCTAAACCGCTGAAGATAAAAACATGAAATTTGGAACATATGTTCCTTAGAGGATGTAGAGGTCCACTAAGGAAGGATTTTTTCAAAATCAACCCCTAAGGGGGTGAAATGGGGTGTAGGCGTTTGTAACCATTGTGACTGTATCTCCGGAACGGCAATAGATAGAGAGGTGAAATTTTGCATGGTGGTTCGGCTCATACAGTAGGTGCTCACTGAAAAAGGATTTTTTTTAAATCAACCCCTAAGAGGGTGGAATGGGTTGTGGGCGTTTGTAACCATTGTTACTGTATCTCTGGAACGGTAATAGATAGAGTTGAAATTTTACATGGAGGTTTGGGTAACACAGTAGATGCTCAACGGAAAAGGATTTTTCAAAAATCAACCCCTAAGGGGGTGAAATGGGTTATGGGTGTGCGTTATCATTGTTACTGTATCTCTGGAATGGCAATGGATAGAGAGGTGAAATTTTGCGTGGTGGTTCGGCTCATACAGTAGGTGCTCACTGAAAAAGGATTTTTCAAAAATCAACCCCTAAGGGGGTGGAATGGGTTGTGAGCGTTCGTAACCATTGTTACTGTATCTCTGGAACGGTAATAGATAGAGAGTTGAAATTTTACATGGAGGTTTGGGTAACACAGTAGATGCTCAACGAAAAAGGATTTTTCCAAAACCAGCCCCTAAGGGGGTGAAATGGGTTGTGGGTGTGCGTTAACATTGTTACTGTATCTCTGAAATGACGATAGATAGAGAGTCGAAATTTTGCATGGTGGTTCGGGTCACGAAGCAGGTGCTCACTTAGACAGGATTTTCGAAACTCAACCCCTAAGGGGGTAGAATAGAGTGTGGGCGTTCGTAACCGTTGTTACTGTATCTCTGGAACGGCAATAGATAGATAGCTTGAATCTTACATGTAAGTTCGGGTTATCTATCTATCTTCTATTTATCTATCTTCTATCTTCTATCTTCTATCTTCTATCTTCTATCTTCTATCTTCTATCTTCTATCTTCTATCTTCTATCTTCTATCTTCTATCTTCTATCTTCTATCTTCTATCTTCTATCTTCTATCTTCTATCTTCTATCTTCTATCTTCTATCTTCTATCTTCTATCTTCTATCTTCTATCTTCTATCTTCTATCTTCTATCTTCTATCTTCTATCTTCTATCTTCTATCTTCTATCTTCTATCTTCTATCTTCTATCTTCTATATATATAAAACTGTTCCGTGACTGACTGACTGACTGACTGACAGACAACGCACAGCCTAAACCGCTGAAGATAAAAACATGAAATTTGGAACATATGTTCCTTAGAGGATGTAGAGGTCCACTAAGGAAGGATTTTTTCAAAATCAACCCCTAAGGGGGTGAAATGGGGTGTAGGCGTTTGTAACCATTGTGACTGTATCTCCGGAACGGCAATAGATAGAGAGGTGAAATTTTGCATGGTGGTTCGGCTCATACAGTAGGTGCTCACTGAAAAAGGATTTTCCAAAAATCAACCCCTAAGGTCGTGGAATGGGTTGTGGGCGTTTGTAACCATTGTTACTGTATCTCTGGAACGGTAATAGAAAGAGAGTTGAAATTTTACATGGAGGTTTGGGTAACACAGTAGATGCTCAACGAAAAAGAATTTTTCGAAAATCAACCCCTAAGTGGGTGAAATGGGTTGTGGGTGTGCGTTAACATTGTTACTGTATCTCTGAAATGGTGATAGATAGAGAGTCGAAATTTTGCATGGTGGTTCGGGTCATACAGTAGGTGCTCACTTGGAAAGGATTTTTTTTAAATCAACCCCTAAGAGGGTGGAATGGGTTGTGGGCGTTTGTAACCATTGTTACTGTATCTCTGGAACGGTAATAGATAGATAGCTTGAATCTTACATGTAAGTTCGGGTTACACAATAGGTGCTTACTAAGAAAGGATTTTTCGAAAATAAAATCCTGAGGGAGTAAAATGGGGTTGTAAACGTTTGTTCGGAAAATTGTATTCTCAGCGTCTCCTCTGTGTGCGGATCTTCGTATACTGTCTCTGTCTTATGGTTTTCGTATTGTGGTTCGACGGGAATCGACGGGGGGTGGGGGGCGAAGGGAGGGTCGGAGGGGCAACGGGAGGAGGGGGGTAGACGTATTGGTCGTCGGTTCAAAACCGAAATCTACGCGGACGAAGTCGCGGGTAAAAGCTAGTGTTTATATACGTTCATTTTTACTCGGGATCCGATCGTCACATGTAATTCCGGGGAAGCCGTTTCAATTGCCAACTGACGCATTGGATAGGGGCATCAGTGGCGTGTTATTTCAAACAAACGACGAGGATTATCGTTGTGTCGTTACGCTCGTTAGCCGCTGTCTGAACGCGGCTGAATCGCACTACAGTACTACGGAGAAGGAGCTACTGGCTATTGTCTACGCCGTTACGAAGTGCCATACGTACCTCATCGGGCGGTGCTTCGAGATAATCACGGACCATAAGGCGTTGAGCTTTTTGAACTGAACGCAATATCATACGGCGTGGCTCATAAGATGGTGCTTTCTACTCCAGCGATACACTTTCACGGTCACCTACTGTGTTGGACGCGATAATATCGTCGCGGACTTTTTCAGCCGCCATCCAGACGGAAAATCCCAAAATTCGGAGTGTGAGCCGATCACGGTCTCAGCCCTGTTGGCAATGATTCCTGTCAATGTCGTCCATTCCGAGGACGTGCACATCATTCTTAAATTGGCCAAGGGGCTGGATAGCCTGCCGTCCAATATTCGCGAGGAGCTCTTAGCCATCCGACAGTCGCAGTCTCGCGACCCGAAAATTAGCGATGTCGTAAATCGTGTCAAAGGGGGTGATCTGACCGACATATACAACGTGCACAACGATATATTGTTTCGATATTACGCCAATATCAATAGGTGGCTACTCGTTCTACCCAGTACTGTCTCGTCGAGGATCGTTAACTATTTTCATGAAAAGCTTGGTCATCCAGGTACCAGCAAAACAACCGAATACCTTCGCATGTATTTCTATTGGGCTGGACTGAACCAGCAGGTTAAACAGATAGTACGGGCATGCGATCTGTGTCAGAGGGTGAAGAGCTTAAACTATTCAATGGAAGGCGCGTATGGCCTGGTGAAAGCCGAGAAACCCAGGGAGTTAGTCACGGTTGAGTTCTATGGGCCGCTCCCCACATCCCGTGGAGGAGTACAATACATATTCGTCCTCCTTGACGCATTTTCAAAGTACGTCAAGTTGTATCCAATACGCAGGGCAACAACGCGGATCGCACTGAGCAAGATTATCGAAAAATATATTCCCGAGCTAGGCCAGCCCACGGCAGTCCTCGCGGATAACGGCACCCAGTTGACGTCACCGAAATGGAGGGAGAGCCTACAGAGATGTAATATTAAAGCGCGTTTTTGTTCTGTACGGCATCCTCAAAGCAACCCAACGGAACGGGTGATGCGTGAACTCGGGCGTCGCTTTCGGATCTTTTGACATGACGCGCACGCTCTATGGGCTCGGCACGTTCCCCGCATCGAAATGTTATTGAATATTGCAACGCACATGAGTACGGGTTTCACCCCCTACGAGCTCCACTTCGACCGAAAACCCAAAGAGGAAATTGAAAAATTAGTGTCGTTCCCGGCGGCTGATGATCAATCCCACGAACAAAAAATCGTTTTGGCCAACGAGAGGCTTCGGCTGAATTTTAAAAGACGAAGAAGGTCACAGAAGTCGGTCTCTACTGTGGTTTTGAGCATGGGCGACCTTGACCTGCTACGCGTGCCCTATCCCTCAAACGCGTTTGAGCGTCTGACGGCGGAGTTTTTCTATTTATATTTTGGGCCGTATCGTATTACAAGAATCTTCGGCGACAATGCGTTCGAGTTAGCGGATTGCGATAATGCAGGAATAATTAAAGGCGTGTATAGCAGGGTGAGTCTTCGGAAGTATCAACAACCAATCCAGCCTGCGCCAAATTAGTGTGTTCCGTGAGTCTCGTTTCGACCATGACCGTTAGTATGAGTATGAGTGCGTATTGGATATTTTACGGCATCAGCACTGCGTATCCTAGGCTAATTGCGTAAAATAAAGGGGGTAATTTGTAGCGAGCCACCCCGGCTCCCTGCGCCGCTCATCGATTGAGAGTGGGGATTAGATCGGGAGAAATCGTCGCGATCGACATTTCTCGTTGCGTGGTGTGGGGAGCGAGGATTTTGGAAAATATGATAGGAGCGTTGCAGGGACAGTTGCCGCTGGGCAATCACGCCTGATATTACGTTAATTGTACGAGACAAGACAGTCTCATAAACTCACGCTACAACATCGTCGTTATACTCGTAGCGAGATATCTATATGTAGAGACACGGCGTCGCGCCAAAGCGACCGTGTCTTGCCGATTCAAATTGTCGATTTTGATTAATAATCATCGCCGTTATACCGAGGAGGAACATCGTCGCGTGGAGGGTCCCACGCATTCCCGTACATCCGCCGCCCCGTCTCGAGGGCCCCGTCGGTGCGTGACGTCCTGCGCTGAACCTGGCGCTCAGCTGACCGGCTCCTTCTCATAGAGACTGTGATACCCTGAGAAGGGAATCGGAGATTACCGCTGACGTCGCGTCCTGTGCGAAAACCCTGCGATCGTGGCTGCTGATAAGTATCGTAATCTTGGATAAATGTTTATATTTTGTATGGGATGATAATACATAATATCGGAGTCTAACCGTGGAGAAAATTGTTAATGATCGCCCTCGTATGTCGTTTGAGAATATTTCGGCTGTTCAAATGCCGCCAGTTTGCGTCTCCCGTGAATAATTACGTTACTTTTGCCGTTCGTCGATTCTTTTGTTTTTTTTTGTAATAGTCCGTTGTGGCTCAGAATTATTCGCTTGCGCCCCGTGTATTGCTTGTACAATATAGCGTCAGCTCGTGTCAGTATTGAACGTATAATTCCATAAACACCGTCTCTCAAGACATTTTTGCCGTGTGCCCCAGATTTGTCCGTGTTATACACACATGTTATGTTGTATATATTCTTATATTTACTCGAGTCTATCACGGCTTATTGAGCCCGCTCGGACGGTCCTCGGCCGAATCGTCGTACGAATTATAAAAGGAAAGTTACAAAGTGTAAGTGTAAGTGTAAGTGTAAGTGTAAGTGTAAGAGTAAGTGTAAGTGTAAGTGTAAGTGTAAGTGTAAGTGTAAGTGTAAGTGTAAGTGTAAGTGTAAGTGTAAGTGTAAGTGTAAGTGTAAGTGTAAGTGTAAGTTCAAGAGTAAGTGCAAGTGTAAGTGTAAGTGAAAGTGTAAGTGGCAGTGTACTGCATACTCCCGCGTTCCCGCAGTACAAAGTACGGCTGTACTGCGTACTCCCGCACGAACAGCTGTATTCCCTACTTATTCGGTACCTTAATTCTTTTTTATTTTTTATTATTGTTTTTTTTTAACAGACGGTAACGATGACGATTTTGCGACCGATCGAATGTTGATGTTGGGCCAACACCATCTTCGGCATTAGTCGAACGTTTGTTCAGCAGCTGGAGTCAAAATCGAACACAAAAAAAATTGGAACGAACAAAACGTAATCTGATATAAAGCATGAATAAAATTCATGAATCCAAAAAGAATACAACAAATTAATAAATAAAAAATGGACAATCAAATAAGTAAATTTAAAAGAATGAAATAAATAAATAGATTAAAAAAGGATGAAATAATTCAAGAAGTCATCTTAGTTTATTCATAGTTTGAATTATGACCGTTCGTTTGTATGAAATGAATTTTTTGAATCGTGGTAATGTCCTCACTGCCCTCAATTCAGTCGGGAGACGTCATTCATTAAACATAAGTCAGAGGATGTTTGCTTTCGTATCGTCGAACATTTGAATCCAGATCGTCTTCATGTTCAATGAATGGCGTCTTCTTTGCACCGTCACACATCTATATTAGGGTGATTCAAAAAAAAAAAAAAATTTTTTTTTTCTTCCTGGCAGGCTTAAAAGTTTCTTTTGGGTGTAAAAAAATTACTGTGAAAATATGAGCCCTTAATATTAATATTAAGATAGGTCTCATCGCATTTTTTAAATTTCCATAAGAATAACATGGGAAAAATTATTTTAGCTTATTCTGATTTTTATACCGTCCAAACGACTGATCGACTAATAAAACGCTGTTCTAATCTTTGTAAAGAATTAAACGCTCCACAAAAAAGGCCTGATAACATTTTTTAATTAATCCACGCGTTCAAAGTTTTTCAAGATCAAAGTTCAATTTTTCAAAAATTTGATCGAATTTTGTATATTACACCGAAACTATTGGTTTCAGTGTTAAAATAAGGGTCAAATTATTTGTCAAATATGAATTAGACTTCTTATAAATGTTGAGCAATGACTCTTTTTTTGTTTAGTCAAGTAAATCTGATGCTTCTAAAGAATTTCTTTGCAGAATTTGACTTAAAAAATTTGTATTAGGTTAAATAATCATAGTGATTCCAATTTAAAGATAGATATTCTCAATTTTACTCAAATGCAACCTTTTAGAATTAACTTCGTGAGTTTTCGTCTCAAAAATTTCAGTATTCTATCTTTAATATCTCTAAACAATTTCTTATAATTTAACGAAAGTGATTGTTAAAATTTTAACAAGTGTAAGGTTAATATGCCAACATCGTGGAACAGAATTCTTTACTTTAAGAACCATAGTAACAAGGAGCTCGTGCCGTTCGTAATATATGCAGATATCGAGTGTATATTGAAACCCACTTGTGATAAAGACGCGTATCAAAAACACGAAGCATTTAGTATGGCATACTACTTGAAATGTAGTTATAATGACTCAATATCCAGGTATCGTACTTAGCTGTAGAGATGCAAAGCCTGCGAAATGGTTCGTTGAAGAGTGCAAAGAACTCGCGAAAACCGTTGAGGATATTTACATGAATCCAAAGCCCATGGATAGATTATCGTTTTGACAACGAAGAGAATTCGATGCTGCAACAACATGTAAAATCTGTGAGCAAAACACATCCCCGACCCATAAAGTGATGGATCATTGCCATCTGACTGGAAGGTATTAAAAAATATTTAGTTTAATTATTTTTTATTTTTTTTTATTATTATTAATTAATTTAATTTAGTATTAATAATAAGATTAAAACAATAATTTGAAAAGATGTCAATAAATATATTCAAAATTAATTAACCGGTGCTCTGGCTCAGTGGTTAGCGTGCTAGCCTGAGCATCGGAAGGTCGTGGGTTCGAGTCCCGGTCCGGGCGTACTTTTCGGTGAAAATAATTACATTCTCGCCGAAAAGACGTAGCGGTAACCGGGAGGCGAACCAACGACCGACCAACTGTATCGGCATTCGGTACAGTTGGCAGTGGTTCGGATTCCACTTTAATAAGTAGGTCGAGGAAAGGGTAGCGCCCTGGTCTGGCAATCCAAAAAGGCTACCAGCCTTATCGCAAGCTCGACTTCGGGACTGTTGTACCGCTGGTAACCACAACAAGGCGCATGGACGAAGCTCCAGCTATAGGACGTACGATCTACGACTATAGCTGTATGCCCGTTGTGGTCATCTAGCGTGTCGCGACGAAGCTCCAGTTCCGGGAGTCGAGGGAGCGGGGCTGAGAAGGAGTCGAGGTGGTAAAAAGGAGCGAAGAGAATGCCCCGTAAACCCTTCGGGGTATCAGTAAAACACAATACAATACAATATTAAAAATTAATTTATATCCATAGGTATAGAGGTCCAGTGCATAATGAATGCAACTTGAATTATCAAGATTCACGGATAATACCGGTTGTATTCCACAATCTTACCGACTACGACTCACATTTCATCATTGAAGAAATCGCCACTTGCTTCGAAGGTCGAGTGGATGTAATCCCGGAGAATAAAGAGCGATACATATCATTCGTGAAACACATTGTCGGAAGTGATGTGAATTTCCGATTTATTGATTCGTTTCGATTCATGGCATCATCATTGGAGAAGCTGGCATCATACATGACGGATTTAAAGATCATGCGAACGAAAATTCGCATTCGTATGCGGAATTCTCCATCTTTTCTAACGATCAATTCGAACTTCTGACGCGAAAAGGAGTATTTCCATACGAATACGTGGATGCATTGACAAGATTGAATGAAACGAATCTTCCGTCACAAATCGATTTTTTTAGTACGCTGAATAATAATGGCATATCGGACGAGGATTATGAACATGCGAAGCGAGTATGGCAAGAATTAAATATTAATAACTTGGGTGAATACTCGGATTTGTACTTCAAAATCGATGTGCTACTATTGGCTGATATTGTCGAGAATTTTCGTGACAATTGTATGAAAGCATATCATTTGAATCCTGCTCACTATTACATGTTACGTCCCCGTAACGCCACCACACAGACGCCTGAAGGGCTGCAACCCTCGAAACACGGGCGCGAGTGTATGGCCTTCTTCAAGGGGCATACAAAGATATAAGGGAGGGGGTTCTTGGGCCTTCAGCTCGAAAAGATAAGATTCTTCCCACCTTTTTTACATAGAACTAAGAAGTGGGAAACGGGAAATTTTAACCAATGAGATACAAAGAAAATTTGCCCTTTTCCACCCTTACCACTAGCTTCGTAGTTAAAAGCGAAACGCGTCTTAGAGAATAAGAAGGTGGGAGACGGTGTTTTCATCCAATAATAAATAAGGAAAACTACCCTCTCCAACCTTGTTAAATATTTTGTGTGGTCCCGAAATTGTATAAAAGGGCCACACACGCGTCTTTTACGGCAGTTATTATTCAACCTCCGACGTCTCGACATCACTTAAAATCATTTCGGGCCCAGTCCCAACTAATAAATATTTTCAAAGTTTAAACAAGAAGAAAAAAGGACTCTAAGTTTTGTAAGTTCCTCTCAATCATCTTTTCCGAGTACCAAATTACCCCTTGTGAGTAACGCGTACCCACGCGGACTCACATCCTTCCAACTCCGAGAGTAACGCGTACCCACGCGGACTCTCATCTCCTTAACCCGAAGGTAACGCGTACCCACGCGGACCTTCATAAAAATCCAAATCCGAGAGTAACGCGTACCCACGCGGACTCTCATCCCAAATCACGGGAGTAACGCGTACCCACGCGGACTCCCATTCTTTTACTTACTAAATTAAGATTAGTTTTAGATATAAAGGTAACGCGTACCCACGCGGACCTTTATCAACACACACACTAACCCACACATACATAAATTTTATTTCATTCTCAATAAATATTTTAATACATTTTAATAAAAATCATACTTTATCAAATCGTCAGCCCGTATCCCTGACCAATTAGCATTTGGTAAGGTCAAAAACAGGGCAATTCTAAGATATTGTTACCCTAGACGTAACATACCTTTCTTTTTGGTGACAGCGGTGGGATACAAAGACGATTTGATTCTAAGTCATGTCAGTTGACCACACCGCAATCAAAAAAGTAAATATTCCAACAAACCCTCTTATTCCTAGTCAAAACGTTATAACCCCATCCGCCGAAATGCCTGTGGGAGCATCACAGATTGTATCCCTTAAGGATGCAATCAAAGTGGTATCTGAATTCGACGGATATAATATCCCCGTTTTTGAATTTATCGATAGTTGCGAGGAAGCATTAAGTATGCTTCCCGCAAACGTGGAAGCAAATTTCGTAAAATTAATTAGGACCGCGATAACGGGCGAAGCAAAAAGATCCATTCAGGGAGTGAAATTCGAGAATTTAAAGACTTTAGCCGCGTATTTAAAAGATTTATACGCCCCCGCGAGAACAGTTAATCAGGAACGACGAGAATTAGGGACGTTAGTACAGCTAGAAAATGAAGATATTATAAAATATATAAATCGCGTGCGTGAAATCGGAAATCATATTATCGAAGCCTTTAAAAGTAACAATAAGGGGGAAATAAACGACGAAAATAAAAATTCTGTCGAAAAAGAGTGCGTAGAAAGTTTTCTCGACGGCCTTAGGCCAGATATACAAATACGAATGGAGAAGACGTACGCTACGCTAACGGACGCCGGTAAGGACGCAATTAAAATCGACAGAAAACAGACGACTATGAACGAACTACGCAACCCTAAACCCACAAGTAAATCTATACCTCGGCGAGACGTAGGGACGGTTCAGACAAGCGCCATAAATTGTCAAATTTGTAAACGCGCGGGTCATACAGACGACCTATGTTGGTTCAGGAACCAAGGCGCCGGGCCTCCTCGAGATAAGGACACACGACCCGCTCGAGGAGCGGATAAGCCGTTAGTAAACAGAAATAATATCACCCAACCCCAGAAAACTTGCCGTTACTGTAAAAAGAACGGACATACCATCGAAGAATGTAGAAAGAGGGATTATGATAATAAACAGCGAGCTCAGGGAAACTCCAACGGTCTCTCGAAGAACGGGGTTCATCGGGAGACCCCAAATACATACAAAGAAACCCCTCGTACAGCCTTCGCGATATCAACACAAAACGAGTCCGACTAGCGTACGTGAATTTGAGACAACGCTGCCGACCCCCGACAATACAGATAGAGTCATCAGTTGTGAATTCTCCCGTAGAATTAATGGTCGATTCTGGTTCTGAACCCAATCTCGTGAAAAATGCTTATGTGAAATCGGAATCTCATATCGATAAGTGGGATATCTTAGAATTGCACGGAATAACGGCGACACTCGTAGAAACCTTAGGGTCCTTCTCGGTAGACATCTTAGGAAGTCCAGTCGTTTTCCATATAGTTGCAAACGATTTTCCGATCGAACAAGCTGGGATATTGGGTAATGAATTTTTCCAGAGATATAAGGCCACAATTGATTTCAAAGAACACTGTCTGTATTGGAAGGATAATAAAATCCGATTCTCGAGTCCGGAGGTAGTAACCATTCCTGCGCGCTCAATTTCAACTTTTTATGTGAGAGTAAAAAACACTGAAATTGCAGAAGGCTATTTACCCAAACTAGAGGTCGGAGAAAATATTTATTTCGGTAAAGCGTTAGTCACAAATATTCAAGGTGTCGCGTACACCTAAGTCTTCAACACGAGAGAGGAAGATATCGATATCGAAGTTCCTACTCTCACTCTTCAAGAATTTGAAGAGAATACAAAATCTACAAAACCTACTAAATCAATTGAATCAATTAAATCAATTAAATCTACTAAATCCACTAAATCTACTAAATCTACTAAATCTACTAAATCTACTAAATCTACTAAATCTACTAAATCTACTAAATCAATTGAATCAATTAAATCAATCAAATCTACTAAATCCACTAAATCTACTAAATCTACTAAATCTACTAAATCTACTAAATCTACTAAATCTACTAAATCTACAAACCCAACAAACTCGACGAACTCGTCAAAAACTTTCAAATCAAACACGCTCTGCTTGGCAATCGCGAAAAATACGAACCAAGACAACCGTGTAGAAAAAATAAAATCGCTGCTCCGTCTCGAACACTTAAATTCCGAAGAAACAGCAAGCGTAAATGAATTATTAGAAGAAAGCGTAGAACAATTTCATATTCCGGGTGAAAAATTGGGAGCTACTTCAAAATTAGAACACCCAATTTGCACAACCGATGAGCATCCCATCAACACCCGACAATATCGATATCCTCCTATACATAAAGACGAAATCACGCGACAAATACAGGAACTTTATGACGGAGGCATAATAAAAACTTCACAATCTCCATACAACAGTCCCGTATGGATTGTTCCAAAAAAACCGGACTCCAAAGGTAATAAGCGTTGGAGAATGGTTTTAGATTTTCGAGATCTCAATGAAAAAACGATAGGTGATTCATACCCTTTACCAAATATAACGGATATATTGGACCAACTCGGGGGAGCAAAGTACTTCTCAGTATTCGATCTTGCATCTGGTTTCCATCAAATTAAAGTAAAATCAGAAGATTCACATAAAACAGCTTTTTCAACACCTTTCGGGCATTACGAGTTTTCTCGAATGCTTTTCGGGTTGAAAAACGCCCCAGCAACATTTCAGAGATTAATGGACCGAGTCTTGAGCGGTCTTCAAGGTATCGAATTATTTGTTTACCTTGACGACATTGTTATCTACGCATCCTTGCTAGAGGAGCACAAAATAAAATATAGAAAATTGATAACTCGACTCGCCGATGCAAATTTAAAATTACAACCAGATAAGTGTGAGTTTCTGCGGAAAGAAGTAACTTATTTGGGACATTTAATTACAGAAAACGGTATTAAACCCGACCCCAAAAATATCGCTGCAGTGAGAGGGTACCCTGCCCCTCGCAACGTCAAAGGGGTGAGACAATTTTTAGGGTTGACCGGTTATTATCGGCGGTTCGTAAAAGGATATTCAAAAATTGCTAAACCAATAACTAATCTTCTAAAAAAGGATACAGTATTTGTATGGGGTGAAAAAGAAAAAAATGCATTCGAAGAATTGAAGGAAATCCTATGCAAGGAACCAATACTGAGACACCCTGATTTTACGAAACCTTTTATAATTACTACCGACGCATCAGGTTATGCAATCGGAGGCATATTATCTCAGGGCGAAATAGGTAAAGATTTACCAATCTCTTATGTTTCACGTACTCTTAACACTGCCGAGAAAAATTACGAAGTTTATGAAAAAGAAGCTCTCGCGATAGTTTATGCTGTAAAACAATTCCACCCATACGTATACGGGAGGAAATTTACGATCGTCATGGATCATAAACCGCTTATTTGGTTCAAAAATTCGAAAGATCCAACATCTCGAGTCACTAAATGGAGATTTAAACTCGGGGACCATGATTACGATATTATCTATAAAGCTGGGAAATCGAATGTCAATGCAGACGCTCTGTCTCGCAGCCCAGTCGAACAACAGCACGTGAAGGTAGTGAAAAACAGTAAAAATCCGGCAAACGCGGTTACGGTAGAAGCAATGATTCACGAAGAGCCAAAATCAAAAGAAACTGAATTTACGGTAAGAAAGAGTACGCGAAATAAAACGGGACCCCAGAGATTACGGGACGAATGGGACGCTCAGGTAGATAGCCCCGTAAAACCAAAAAGGGATAAAAATACAAAAACCCATAGCAAACATACCGAAAAAATGACACAAGCGATTCTCGATGAAATTCATAACCAATCAAGCGATTCAGAAACAACAAACGAAGATAGCGAAACGGAAGAAATTAGGAAGCATAACGAAGATAGTGTATTGGAAACAATAGATAAACATAATGAAATAGGGAAATTACGATATCCACGGAATATACTCGAATCTAAAGACCAGCTATTTATGAGGAGAGACAATTATGCATATTTCGTGGATCGTAACGGTGAACCATGCGACCTAGGACAATCTCAATTTAGTAAAAACTATCAATTACCGAAATTCGAAAATATCGAACCGGGAGTAGCCCAAGCAAAAGAGTTTAAAAATAAATTTCACATTGCATTACCGTTACGAAAATTTAGTGAAGGTCTCACGGATGTAATATCAGACATAAAAAATTCATTTCGTAGTCTTAAAGAATTAGCAACCGAATTAGGTTTAAAATCCATTAGCATCGCTAAAACAAACAAAATAGAAACAATAGAATGGTCATTAATCAGAAAAATCTTGTGCGAAATTAGCGAAACTTGGAACACAAAAATAATTATATGTACAGGAGCAATCCAATATGTAGAATCAACAAAACGTAAAGAAATTATTCAGGAAATGCATTCATCCGCACTCGGTGGCCATAAAGGAGTATCGAAAACATACAGTAGAATCAGACAACGTTATTTCTGGGAAAATATGAAATTAGATATACAACAATTCATAAGAAACTGTCTCGGTTGTCAGTTAAAAAAATTAGTCCGCGTGAAAAACCGAAATCCGATGGTAATAACCGATACACCGAGAACGGCGTTTGATAAAATCGCCATGGATATCGTGGGTCCTCTCGCGCGAACGAAAAATGATAACGAGTACATATTAACAATTCAAGACCAATTAACAAAATATTCATTAGCAATTCCATTACCGAACGCAACAGCAGTAACAATAAGCATTGCTTTCGTAAAACGATTTATTTGCATTTTTGGAGCACCAAGATCTGTTCTAACAGATCAAGGTAGCAATTTTCTCAGCAAAGTACTAAAAAATTTAGCGAAACAATTCAGAATTAAACAATTTAAAACCACGGCATTTCATCCTCAATTCAACGGTTCCATTGAAAGATCCCATCACGTCCTAGGAGAATATTTAAAACAATTTACAAATCAAGATCAAGAGTGGGACGAGTGGTTGGAACTTGCAACCTTCTCATATAATACAAGCACACATGAAGGCACTAGACACACGCCATTCGAACTAGTATTCGGAAAGTTAGCAAGGCTCCCATCCAGCGATCCACCTCTAAACGATCATGAAATTACTTACGACGATTATCTCACAAATTTAGTAACCCGATTGCACGAGTTTCAGAGTTTGGCTAGAGACAATTTAATCGATGCTAAAGTAAAATCAAAAGGGTTCTATGATCGGAAAATAAAGCCCCAAACGTTAAAGACTGGTGATTTTGTTTTTCTTCAGAAAGGGCCTAAACCGGGAAAATTAGAAGACCATTACACTGGTCCTCATGAAGTTTTAGAGACAAACCCAAAAGGGAATATCAAAATTCAAATAAAAAATAAAACTCGAGTCGTGAATATAAATAGGCTACGCCTCTCATATATCACACCACTAGCTCCGACCAATAATTAATCTCTTTCATTTCAGCAAAAAAAAAGGGGAAAAGAAAAGGAAGGAGTTCAAACCAAGGGTTTTTTCCCACCAACTAAATAAATAAATAATTTTAGAAAAAAAGAATAAAACTATATATCGAGATACAAAGACATATATATATATATATATATATATATATATATACATATATTTATATATATACATTCGTACCTAAAAACAAAAATAAATAAATAAATAATAATAATAAGAATATCGTAAAATCTACTATAAAAAATTATTACACAAAAAAAGTTCTATACAAAAATTCTTTCTTTCTCGCTTAAAATGATGATCAAGGATATGTTACTCCTGTCATTATTGCTATGTGCAATAGTCGAAACGACGGCGATAATTGAGTACGATTGTGGCTCATCGAATTTAAATATAACTACTAGGGCGGCTTGAAAAAAAAACTTTTTTTTTTCGTTCAATCAAAATACATTCACGCCAAAGTATCTTCCATCAAGAGAATCGTGTCCAAAAATGAGCCCGATCGGACCATTTTTAGGGGTCGCGCAAGATTTTTCTAGTTTTCCCATTTGATTAACATGGGAAGAACGAAAAGTGTCCATTAAAAAAATCGCAGCTCCGCCAATTTTATAGGTACATTGATCCCGTTAGTCCCATTTGAAAGCTCTTGAAAAATCGCTTAAAATGGCGTGCGGACCTTTGAAATCCGATTGCAACTTCCGTCGATAATTTCTTACGAAACCACAAAATTATTGATGAAAGTTGAAACGGGATCCCAAAGGTCCGCACGCCATTTTAAGCGGTTTTTCAAGAGCTTTCAAATGGGACTAACGGGATCAATGTACCTATAAAATTGGCGGAGCTACGATTTTTTGAATGGAAACTTTACGCCCTTCCCATGTTAATCAAATGGGAAAACTAGAAAAATCTTGCGCGACCCCTAAAAATGGTTTAATCGGGCTCATTTTTAAACACGATTCTCTTGATGGAAGATACTTTGGCGTGAATGTATTTTGATTTAAAGAAAAAAAAAGTTTTTTTTCCAAGCCGCCCTAATAACTACACTATCATTACTCGACGTAGGCGAATGTAATATACCTGTTCCAGAAGTAATCGCAGACCCCGTGCATATACAACTGTTACAATTGAATCAGTTTACAAGTAATCGAGTCATACAATGCAAAGTCGAAATTCATCGAATCATTTATTATTGTGGAATGAATTCCCATATTTCAATTGTGGCACACGGGCAGCTAGAATATTTGTCAGAGATTTCACGCGACGCATGCCAACAATTACATGTATCAGGAGATTATAGAATTGGCAATGCTTTCATCACCGGTATACGCAAAAACGAAACGGCAACCCGTAGCATAACCCTAGCGGGATCAGTAGGGAATGACGGAACATGCCATGGATCTCAGTTTTCCGATCCATATGGAAGCTGGGACGAGGTAGTAGTACAAGCAACTGTCAAAATCACGTTAATGCAATACGAAGCATCTGTACAGCTAGATACCGATCGAATTAATCTCAAATCCGGAACGACGTGCCAATTAACGGGTCAACAGTGTATTGATAATGAAGGTGGACACACTTTTTGGAACACCTTACCTAAAGATAATTGCAAGTTTGATCGATACGATGTTTTATATGAGGGTTTAGCAAATAGAGTAAAAGATTCAAGTAATACATACCCTCAGACAATATACACGTTGTCAACTCAGGACACGACTTTTGCTTTAACGAAGAAATCAGAACAAATGCTCTGTGGCTATACGTTAATACGCACAGAACATCCGAAATTGCTAATTTTTGAAATAAAGCATGGAGCAACTTTTGCAAAAACGAGACCTATAGCGGTAGAAAATTTAGACATATGTACTTATATGAATTCGAAATTTGTTTTTGTCGAAAAGCACATTCGAACTCAAATCAATCAATTGTATCTCGACGTTTTAACCCAACGATGCAACCTCGAACAGCAAGTGTTGAAAAACGCACTAATCACCGCAACACAATCACCGGACGAGTTCGCCTATCATCTCATGAAAGGACCAGGATACATGGCAGTCGTCGCGGGCGAAGTGGTACATCTTGTCAAATGCATTCCTGTTGAAGTGAAAATAAGGAGGACAGAGTCCTGCTATCATCAGCTTCCAGTATTCCGAGGAAATAACAGTCTGTTCATATCTCCTCGGACCCATATCATCATGCAGACAGGAGTCGAAATAACGTGTGACGCCTTACTGCCAACGCAGTATCTTCTGGCTGACTCGTGGTACAAGCTCCTTTCAGGACCAATACAGAGTCTGCCTCCAACAATCATAAAGCCAATGACCAAACCTACATGGAGCTACTTGAACCCATCATCACTAGCAACCAGCGGCATATATTCGAAGGAAGATCTCGACAAACTCAGGGATCGCATCATGTTTTCAGTCGAGAAGCCCGCAGTTCTGAACACCATCGCACGAGGGATCACGGGTCAACCGATCCAGACGCAAGGCTTGGCTTTCTCAAACTTGCTGGGTGCGGACGGACTCCAGAGCCTCGCAGACTCCATGTGGAACAAAACATATGGACGATTCGTCTCTTTCGGAACTGCAAGTGCTGGTATCATCGGGATCTTTATCATAATCCGTGTGATTAAACTCGTCATAGACACCCTCATCCATAGTTATGCTTTGCATACCGTTTACGGGTGGTCTTTGGTTTTACTTGGAGCTATCTGGGATTCAGTCACACATCTCCTGCTGCATCTTAAACGTAATCTCGATACAAACCCAAATCAGAGGGAAGACATCGCAGAACAACAGGAATTGACAGAAATTCACATACCAACTACCCGCGACATTGCCCCACCTGCACCGGACCATCCCATGGGCGCCTTCTCGTTGAAAGGCTAATGGACCAACGAAACCACCACTGAAGAAAGAAGAAGGCGGGTCAACGATCGAGATACTTAAATTGATTGATATCCTGCGCCAAATATTTTAACTTCTTCGACTATTCTCTTTTTAATATGCAATGTTAATCTTCTACCAAGTTAAATTAATCATCCAAATTAATACCTAAATAAAAAATAAAATAAAAAAAATATATAAAAAAAATAATAATAATAAAAACACAAATAAATAAAATTATACATAGAAATATACACATATAATATCAAATCGCTATAAAATAATTGTTATACGAACTAGTTTAGGACACCTCCTCGAATTAAAGAATTTGAATTGTATCGAATCCCCAATGTAAAATAACAAAGACTCCGTAATCTTTCTTTTTCTCTCAAACTTTAAATGTCGTTTTTAATCTTCTAACCCGACATTTAATCTCAGCAGGGAGGTGTTACGTCCCCGTAACGCCACCACACAGACGCCTGAAGGGCTGCAACCCTCGAAACACGGGCGCGAGTGTATGGCCTTCTTCAAGGGGCATACAAAGATATAAGGGAGGGGGTTCTGGGGCCTTCAGCTCGAAAAGATAAGATTCTTCCCACCTTTTTTACATAAAACTAAGAAGTGGGAAACGGGAAATTTTAACCAATGAGACACAAAGAAAATTTGCCCTTTTCCACCCTTACCACTAGCTTCGTAGTTAAAAGCGAAACGCGTCTTAGAGAATAAGAAGGTGGGAGACGGTGTTTTCAACCAATAATAAATAAGGAAAACTACCCTCTCCAACCTTGTTAAATATTTTGTGTGGTCCCGAAATTGTATAAAAGAGCTACACCCGCGTCTTTTACGGCAGTTATTATTCAACCTCCGACGTCTCGACATCACTTAAAATCATTTCGGGCCCAGTCCCAACTAATAAATATTTTCAAAGTTTAAACAAGAAGAAAAAAGGACTCTAAGTTTTGTAAGTTCCTCTCAATCCTCTTTTCCGAGTACCAAATTACCCCTTGTGAGTAACGCGTACCCACGCGGACTCACATCCTTCCAACTCCGAGAGTAACGCGTACCCACGCGGACTCTCATCTCCTTAACCCGAAGGTAACGCGTACCCACGCGGACCTTCATAAAAATCCAAATCCGAGAGTAACGCGTACCCACGCGGACTCTCATTCCGAATCACGGGAGTAACGCGTACCCACGCGGACTCCCATTCTTTTACTTACTAAATTAAGATTAGTTTTAGATATAAAGGTAACGCGTACCCACGCGGACCTTTATCAACACACACACTAACCCACACATACATAAATTTTATTTCATTCTCAATAAATATTTTAATACATTTTAATAAAAATCATACTTTATCAAATCGTCAGCCCGTATCCCTGTCCAATTAGCATTTGCTAAGGTCAAAAACAGGGCAATTCTAAGATATTGTTACCCCAGACGTAACATACACAACGCCAGGGCTCACTTGGGATGCAATGCTCAAGTACACTAAAGTAAAGTTAAAACTTCTCACGGATTTGGATATGCATATGTTCATCGAGCGTGGAATAAGAGGCAGGGAGAGTCAGTGCTGCAATCTTTATGCTCAAGCTAATAACGAGTACATGCGCAATTATGATTCAAAGAAGGAGACTAAGTATCTTATGGATTATGACGTCAACAATCTGTACGGTTGGGCGATGATGGAATCGCTTCCGTATGATAATTTCGAGTGAATCGAAAACTCGGAAGATATCGATTTCAGTATCATTCCCGATAATAATCCGACAAGCTACATTCTTGAAGTTGATCTCGAATATCCTGAAAGTCTTCACGACGCTCATAAGGATTTACCACTATGTCCCGAGCATAAGCATGCACCTGATTCCAAACACATCAAATTAATGACAACTTTAAGTTCAAAAATCGGAAATATTCTTCACTATAGGAGTCTGAAACAGGCTCTCAAGCATTGATTGAAACTCGTACGTGTTCATCGAGTTCTGAAATTTGATCAGAAACCGTGGCTCAAACCGTATATCGATCGAAATAGTGATATGAGGAAACAAGCGAAAAATGAGTTCGAAATAAACCTATTCAAGCTCATGAATAACGCAGTATTCAAGCTCATGAATAACGCAGTATACGGCAAGACAATGGAGAACGTTCGCAACCATGCGAACGTTAAGCTCGTGACACATTGAAAAGGACGTTATGGAGCTGAAGCACTCATCGCGAAACCAAACTTCCACAGCTGTTCCATTTTCGATGAGAATCTCGTGGCTATAGAACTTCGAAAAACTGAGGTTTGGCTCAACAAACCGATCTATGTGGAATTATGTGTACTCGACTTGTCCAAAATTCACATTTATAACTTCCACTATGACTACATTAAACAACAGTTCGGTAATGATAATTGTAAACTTCTGTATACCGACGCCGACGGTTTGCTATACGAATTTTAGTGTTTCGATGTTCATGAAATTATGAAACGGAATATTGATAGATTCGATACGTCGGATTATGAGACAGCAAATCGATTCGCGATGCCACGAATGGATAAAAAACTTATTGGTCTTATGAAGGATGAGTGGAACGGTCGAATCATGACTGAATTCGTGGGTTTGCGTAGTAAAATGTACAGCGTGAGAGTAGATGATAATGATGATGATAAAGATTGTAAGAAGATCGTCAAAGGTGTTAAGACGAGTGTTGTACAAAAAAGCATCACGTTCGACGATTTTGTGAATTGTCTTAGACAAAATACTACTCAGGAGAGAAAACAGTGTGTAATAAGATCTCATATGCATAATGTATATAAGCATGTGAAGATGGCATTGAGCCCGCACGATGATAAACGATACATCCTGCCTGATAAGACCGACACGCTCCCCTGGGGACATTACCGAATAGTACCTAACACGTGATGATGAATCATAAATGTCACGATCACGTTCGATCATGGTAGTGGTGGAGAGGGTAACTACTATATAAGCAGCATGTCGCAAGATTTGTCTTCACACTGCAATAATGGACATCACAAGTCTGAATAAAATCGATCGTCAGGAGGCGTTCATGCCAACGAAAAAGCTAAACGAGCTGAAAATCAATCAGACTTATAAAGTCACGGAGTTGCGTCAAGTTACAACAAAGTATGGACTGAGTACTATTAGAACGCTCGATAGCGGTTGTCAAATATTTATGCCAAAACGCATTTCGGCAAAATTTGAGCAGGAGCCAGCGCTATCAAACCAAATAACTCAAACAGCAATAGATGGAAAATTGTTTATAAAACCACTGAATGGAGAAACAAAATGGACTTAAATCGAATTTATCATCGAATAATATGAATTCATCATCAAACAATGTACATCGAATATATCGTCGGATAAAACAAATTTTGGAATAATGTAAATCTTTATTTCAACATAAATAAATGACTTGGTTATTACATGAAAATTTTTTTTCGTTCAATCATTGTGTTTTTAAAATTATCCTTGTTTATTCAACTATTGTGTCAATTATCGAATCCCAACCATTCAACATAAGCTTGATTTCCACGTTGCTTGAGAACCTTCTCAACGAGATAGATGTCGGGATGATTTGCTTTTAACAATTCCTCTTCGTAAAAGCCACCAGCGATGGGTTGATCTTGATAGTCCGTCAGATGATATGTCACCGGATCCGTTGATATCACTCGACGCACCGTGAAGATTTCGGTAGTCCAGTTGGGCGTATACCCTTTTTTTAAACACATGCTTACGCTTGCTGACTCGTACTTTATCACCGACGTTGAATTTTATCTTCAGAATCCGTCTCACTTGGTTTTTTTTCATATATATTATGAATAATTTCTTTCTCGTTTTTTAAATTAACATCTTGGGGTTTTAGTCTTATTGTTCTGTGTTTACTATTATTATAATCGAATATTAATTTGGTTAAGATATCCGTCCACTTGTAATGTCCACGCAAGCTAAACTGTCTCCACATTTTGGACTCGAGAGTTCGATTGAAACGGTCGCAGATTGATGCTTTCAAGTTGCTGAACGTTGAATATAATTCAATATTATAATGTTTTAATAACGATGAAAATTCGTGGTTATAAAATTCTTTCCCTCGATCGACGTGCAATTTTTTCGGTATAAGATTCTTTTCGAGTACAGATTTCATTGCATTTGTAGTATTTTTGCCACTCTTGCTTTTCATTGGTACTGCCCAGGCAAATTTTGAAAATATATCAATAATTGTCAATAAGCCTTTATAACCGTTGTTATATCGCGCATATGCTGTCATATCCACAAGATCAGCCTGCCATGTCTCGTTCAATCCACGGATAGTCACACGACGTCGTGGATAATTTCTTCTTGCAGGTTTATGAAGTTCCTCAACCCGTGTTGCTTTTTTCTCATTCATGTTCAAGCGTGCTCAATCGTCTATCTAAAACCGCGATCACTTGTGAATAACGTAATGCCAATGCTTGTCCAGCTTGATCGTTTATTTCAACTTTTGCGAATTTTTCCTTGACCATAGATTCAAGACTTTGGATCAACAATTTATTGTTTTCCTCGCTACCTCTGGATCCTTCTAACGTTCCCAGTCGTTTTTCCAGGCAACAATGATTTGAGAATTATGTGTTATCAGCTCTTGTACTATTTCGGAGTCAATGCGTTGCTTCTTCAATTCCTCATCAAATGTCTGTTGGAGCGCTCCAATCATTATATTATGATCAATGGAAATTCGGAAAGATGATGTAATTTCATATACAAGGCGATTGTTTTGATTTATAGCATTTTGCATTACTCGTGTGGAAATAGCATCGTTTTAATCTTTTGGATCAGCAACATTGCACAGTCTTCTATTATTCATATCATAATGACCATCAGCTGTAATTTTAAATCCATTACCAGAAGGTCCACGAATGTTTTTATTGTTGAGGGTTTTACTTTTTCCCATCAACTGACGTCCAAACACATCTACACTCATGGTGATAGTTGTCGTATGTCTTAGCTCGGACAGTCTCGAACCAGCATTAATAAATCATTTCAGCTTCGCGTAATTCTTCAATAATGGAAATAATTCCATTAGAATGACTGGAGTTTCCAGCTGTTTGAGATGCGGGGAGCGGGTTGGGGTATAAATCCCGACTGAGCGAAGTTTCGACAGTGCAAAATCCGGAATCTCCGGAACCTCGGAATCCCCGAGGAGCAGTCGCAAACAATCAACCGACTCATTCGGATCATCCCAATAAATATAATCCATTTTACGATTCTTCTTAACAATCATGTGGTGAGGTAAGCCTCCACCAGTATGCGGTGATCGTCTCTTCAATGGTGTCATTTAGGCGGTGAATAAATCAACGATGCAGTAATAGTTTGCATGTTGATGCCGTACAGTTCCAACGTCGACTGTGTTTCACTCACTCGATGATTGCATATTTATGAAGCAATCAAATCCTTTTCTATATCTACATTCATGTAATTCACCGTCCGTATCAATAACAACGAATCCGAATTTATTATAATTCCAACAAGCGAAACACAAGTCCTTGAATTGTATCCACGTCATATCGGTATTAACATGATCGTCATAAATATGTCTTAAATTCATGTCATCTTGGCGAAAAAGTATCAATAAGTTTGCATTATCACGAACAAGATGTTTGGTAATACGAGCATATGTTTGACTGAGATAGAAACAGTCGACTTCATGACGCCGGCCCATGCTAAAGAATGCACGAATATTATCTTGCTTCTCGCACGCTACATCATCGAAAATTATGATTGAGCTTGGGCATGCATCGTGACGATTGATAACTTTTTCATGCTTGTTGCAAAAAAAATAGCCAATATCTGGAACAGATTTGAGTAGTTTTTGCAAAAATTGATACTTTAGTTGATTTAGTGATTTTGAGTAAACGTATATATTTTCAAATCTCAAACCATGTGGGTGTATCTTGAGAGTAAACAGTGCATTAGTTTTTTCACAATTTAATGGACCACAAATTATCGCACGTACACTGTTTGGTAATAGATCACCATGGCGTTTCACTTTTGTCTCAGTATTTCGTTGCGCAAGCGCATCGAAATTCATTACCGGTAGCTTTATTGGCTGTTATTTGAACTTCATGCTTATGCTGTGTTGCTCGAATCTTGACTTGATTATTACTAAGCAAACGAGTATAAATACAAGGCCTTATAAAGACAAACTTATCAGTTCAGAGTGTGCCGTCGTACTGTGCACAGTGAATAAATAAAATTATGGAAAGACAAGAAAATCCTATATCTCAAAGTTTGAAGAAATTCGCGGAAGAACAGCATCGAAATTTTCCCCCTCCTTCTCGTACGAATAATCAGATCAGCGGGAGTACACCTTATAACGGAAAAGTTAATCCTCAGCGATATAGCTTCATAAGCCATGGTTTTAAGCTTTAAAAAAAGCATTCATTACTATAGAAACATCGATAACCATACAGTTCTTCGCAGAAGAAATATCTGTTACGAAAGAACATGATCAATAAAAAATATGGATGTGGTAAAGGTTTAGTCAACACACTCATCAATAAGCTTCTGATTGAACTTTATTTGCCTGGATATCAGTACTGTGGACCAGGCACGAAATGAGAAAAACGTCTTGCTCGCGGTGATTTGGGAATTAATCCTCTCGACGTAGCTCGCAAGAATCACGATATCGCTTATTCAAAAACTCGAGATAATCCGGGGGCAAGAAAAATCGCCGATAAAATTCTCGCTGAAGTAGCGTGGAAACGGGTTCGAGCTCAAGACACTAGCTTTGGAGAAAAAGCTGCTGCCTGGGGAGTGACCAATATTATGAAAACTAAAACAAAATTTGGTATGGGAATGGAGAATTAAAGAAAAAGAATTACACTGCGAAATATCATCAGTGGGGCAAAGAAATCTATGATTCCAAATGTCAATCATCGGAAAGTGATCAAATCAGCTCTCAAAGGTGCGCAGAACGCGGTTAAGAAGGCCGGTGGGAAGAGTAAAATAAAATCACCACGCATTTTACCTGTATCCACAAAAATTGGTGGTTTTCTACCGTTTCTCATACCAATTTTCGCGGGTCTAAGTGCTACCGGAGCTTTAGCTGGTGGTGTTGCGGGTATAGCGTGTGATAAAATTTCTGTATACAAGGATGAATTGATTCACCTAAGCCCCGCGAGTAGTTAAGGAGGCCGAAAGCGAATCGATTATTGGGAACCGAGGGGGTCGGAAGATAATCAAGAACTGACGAATAGCCCGGAACGAACCGAATACGTCTTTATTTTTATTGTTTGCGAATTTGACGATTAACCAACGAGACGTGCGGTCAGCTTAAACGACTGATAAATGAGTAAACTCGCTAATACTGAATAATGAATACAATAGATATATGCTTCGACACTGATCGCCCGGCGTAATCATACAATAATGAAATATCCGCGTTATCCAATTAAATCGTAACATTTAATGTTATTAGAAAAATGATTTATGCGACGATTAAGTCGACGTCGCGTTAGCTGTACAGCGCCGTGATGAGGCTCCGAACTTCTAAATACGAGATAAACGAATCACACATTCACACCATCCGACAGAGCTATCAAAATTCCCCTCGCACTCATATCCAAGTGAATATTGGATTACAAATATTTTCTACCGATTATTAAATCAGCGCACACACGGGCATATGGTGCGTGCACCGAACCACGCTTAATTCCGATACTGGATGACGCAACTGCGCGTAGTTTACACACACCAACGATTTAATCTTTTGCACGTTATTTTCCCGCGACGAGATAATCGCATCAATGTTCAAAATGTCCAAAATGTTCCCCAATTGTCAAGGAGCGTCGCGACCGCGGTCCACGACGCGTTACCTGTAGATATGACGAGGTGTACTCCGGGATGCCGCTCTTCTTATCCTCGCTTCACACGTGGTGATGGCGTAACGACGATGAGATAACGATCGTACTATTGTGCAGTTGGGTTTGGTGTGATATTCTCGAGGTACCAGATCGGTCCAAATGATAGACGGTCTAGAGCTTGGTCTCCTTGGCCTTCGATGGCGACTCAGACCCCACGATTATCAGGACACGTGGAATTTTTCTTTATTTTATATTACGACAAAAGCCGTTGGCCGCTCGTTGAATAATGGCTACCTCATCTCCTTCGTTCTCGTTTCTTCTTGCTCGCGGCTCCGGCCGTCCCCTCCTTCTTCCCGAAATTCGTGGGGGGTACTTATAGGTGGGCTATCGCGTAGTTGCGGCGGTGGCCCGTCTGCTTGCGCGAACTGGTGGTTTACGCGCGCACTTACCAGGTATGCGAATTTGCGCGCGCCCTTTTTAAAATGCGAGCCCGCAAATTCGATGGCCACAACATCCCCCTTCGTTCGTGGGAATGACGGGGCGAGGCGATGGTGATGACCGCGAACGACACTCTCATTGCCCATACACATTGCTCTATACAGGGTACGTGGACGAACATACTGGCGCCGAGTACATGGTTAACAATATTTTGGTAACACGTTTGAGCTGAAATGAATAAGATTAAAGATACAGGCACATTAGACAGGCTCACAGTATTTGCGTAGGCTTGTACGATTGTAGCCGCCTTTGATCGCCGTGGGATCGTCACGCTCCACTAGTTGGAACGCGTTGGTGCCGAAAACTTGATGGATTCGATACGGGCCGTAAAATAAATTGAAGAATTTGCTAGTCACCGCGTCGGCGGCGTTAGAAGGATACGGCACTCGGAGGAGCACCAGATCTCCTTTCGTTAACACCACGGTCGATATGCCCCTTTGGGCCCTTCGCCTTTTTTCAAAACTGTTCTTAAGGCGTTCGTTCGCCAAGATGATCCTACTCTCATGAGATTTTTCCTCGCTTGCGGGGAAGGGTATATGCCTTTCGATTTCGTCTTGCGGTGATTTTCCGAAATGTAATTCATACGGGGTACAGCCCGTACTCGCATGCGTCGTTATGTTCAGTAGCGACTCGATTCGACTTACATGCCGTGCCCACCTGCTATGGGCATCTGCACATAGCGTGCGGAATAAACGACCTAATTCCCTCATCACCCTCTCAGTAGGGTTACTCTGGGGGTGTCGAATGGAGCAGAATCGACAGCGAATGTTGTTTGTCTCAAGCGTTTTTTTCCACTTCGGGGAGGTAAACTGAGTACCATTGTCGGCAAGTATTGATTTTGGCTTTCCCACTTCTGGAATGTAATCGATAAAAAGTTTTTTCAGAACGATTTCGGACGTTGCTCGTTTAATCGTGTAAAGCCTCACAAGCTTCGAAAAGGCGTCCATGATCACGAAGAGGTACTGTGCGCCGCCGATCGAACGCGGGAGGGGGCCATAGAAGTCGACTGTTATGAGATCATTCGGCTTTTCTGATATTACCAGCTGGTATTCCCCTTGCGATGGCGCGTTATTGTGCTTTACTCTTTGACAGAGGTCACACGTCGTTATGAAGGTTTTCACCTGTCTGGTGATGCGGTCCCAGTGAAAGTACCGGCGGAGATACGACAGAGTTTTCATGACCCCGGGATGTCCCAGCTGGGAATGGAAGTAGTTAATAATTTTGTTTGTGAGAACAATCGGGATTACGAGGAGCCAGCGTTCCGTGCTTCGATAGAACCTGAACAGAACCTCATTGTGGAGCCGATAGTGGTCAGTCAAAATACCATTTCGTACTTGCTCGATAATTTTATTCACTAAAGAGTCATTGATTTGGAACTGCTGGATATTTAGGAAGTCGTCGCGCAGTTCCGGCGACAAATTAATGACGTCGATATTTAGTTTGTCAATCGTAACGGTTTGCCCTACCTCGACTTGTTGACATGGCGAAGGAGTCCCTAAAGCGGATACAGTAAGAAGATCCGGGTTATCATTCTCGAACTTCCCGGATGGGTTCCTGCTAAAGAAGTCCGCGATGACATTCTCTTTGCCCGTACAATGGGTGACGGTGAAGTTGTACCGAGAGAGGGCGAAGCACCATCGGCGTAGGCGAGCGGTATGGTACTCGGTCGAGTTGAGAAAGCTCAAACCTTTATGGTCGCTGATGATTTCGAACTCCTGTCCCATGGGGTAAGTATGACACTTTTATACAGCGTATACGATGGCGAGTAATTCTTTTTCAGTGGTTCCATAGTTGCTTTCCGCTGCGTTCAAACACCTACTAACGAGAGTAATCACGCACTTCTCCTCTTTATCGTTCGTTTGGAAAAGCACCCTGCTAATTCCCCGATCTAAAGCGTCAGTTTGCAGCTGAAATTTTTTATTCGGCATGACGTGGCTTAACCGAATGGAATTCGCGAAATTTTGCTTTAATTCACGAAACGCGACGTGGTGTTCATTTCGCCATTCCCACCCCCATTCCCTTGGTGCCACTAAGGAGTGAGCAAAATGGGTGAACGTATGTAGCATGTCTGACGACGAACTGACGATAATAGTTGCACAGTCCCAGGAACTGCTGCAATTGTTTTTTAGACGTGGGCTCGGCAAAGTGTTCGATAAGCTCGAGCTTGCTGGGCAACGGGCGAATGCCACTAGCGGATAACTCATTTTCGAGGAAAACGACGTCTTTTTTACAAAAGTATGACTTGTCCAGTCGTAAAGTAAAGTTGTTCTCTTGTAACCGAGCGAAGATCGCGTCGATGTGTCTGGGATGATCGTCGAAAGATGTCGACGTGATGAGAAGGTCGTCGATGTATACGGTGAGAAAGCTCTCATAGCTCCGGTCGAAAATTTGACTAACAGCTCTTATGAACCCGCTGCCCGCCGTCTTTAGTCCGAACGGAATTCGACGGAAATGGTACAGCGTGGAGCCGTAGAGGAAAGCTGTATACGGGCGAGATTCTTCAGCAGGAGCGATTTGCCAGTATCCGTTGGCGAGATCGGAAGTCGTCATATAGTTGACACCATGATATTTCTGAACGAGCTTGCTTATAAGTGGTGGAGACTCGTTATCTGCATCGATTATTTGATTGAGAAAACGGGCGTCGAGACAAATTCGGAGGCGACCGTCTTTTCGTTGCACGATCCGTAGTGAGTTGCAATATGGGCTGTGTGAACGTTCGATAATTCCATCGCGGAGCATTTTTTCGATTTACGCTCCAACATCCTCCCGCAAAACATGTGGAACCGGATAGGTTCGTCGAACAATAGTCTTAGGCGTAGTTAGGTTGATACGATGCTGATAGCTCCCGGCTGCGGTTGTTTTTTCCGAGAACAATTTTTTATATCGTTTGATGAGGGTGCCTATGGATTATCGTTGTTCTTTGGTGAGTTCCGTAATCGAGTTGACGAGATCGTCTACGTCGCGATAGAAATTATGGTCCTCTCCGATCGCGTATAATTGACAGGATGGGAGACATTCATTCGTATTGTCATTCGTGATTATATCGTCGTCGGAGTCAGAGACTGAGCCAGATGGAGCGCGAGATTCGTCAATGTGCTGAATATTTGTTTCAGCCATCGTAGTATTTTTACCGACAGATAAATCCGTTATCGTACCATTTATATCCACCGAGGAATTATTGGCCATATTAAGTTTATATACCGAAGAATCAATTATGATTTTGACATCATGATCGGGCGCATCGGTACTTATTTTATCTCCATCCACACAAGCGAAAGCTGTGAATGATGCAAGTGCTGCCAAACGTCAGCTAGCGGAAAGTAAACGGCATAATGAAGCAATGGAAGCTATTACATTGGGCCGTGGTCTTTATTAAAAAACCACATAAAAATGGTATGGGTTTGCATCTTGGATTATCAAAAAACAAATAAAGCTACCGCATCGAGCACTCACCGATATCGATCTTATGAAATATGCTAAAACCATGAAGATTCCATACTTTCGTGGAGTTTATATGAGAAATGCATTACCAAAAAGTGGTACTCGAAAAATCAAAACAGCCATTATAAATATCGATGCTGAAGATGGATCGGGAACACATTGGGTTGCATATCGGAAAAAGAATAATGAAGTTCTCTACTTTGACAGTTTTGGAAATCTTCGACCACCAAAAGATCCGATAAGATATTTCGGTTTTGGTAGCATTGTAAAATACAATCATGAACGATATCAAAACTATAATACAGTTGCGTGTGGACACCTATGTCTTCAATTTCTCGGTGGATATATATAAAAGACGTTCTCATTATACATCAAACGTCAGTTAAAAATCAACTATCATGGATGATTATTTCACATTGACTCTATCGGGAACGGATTCCATATTGGAGGCCAACTATTTCCCACCCATCGAACTATTGCATCGATCAATTACACTCTTCGACTCATCGAATTGCTTACTATCAATTCGATTTCAAACATCGATGAACGAAACAATAAGTTCTACGTAGGACAGGAGGTACCCATTATTCCTACTGGGAGTTATGAAATTGAGGATATTAAAAACTATTTACGGAGTGCATTGACGAACAAGAATATTTCCATCGAAATGAAACCCAACAACAATACTCTATGCAGCGATATCAGATGTGATCAATCGATAAATTTTATTCACAACAACTCTATTGGTCGATTACTCGGTTTCGCTCCGCGTATTCTGACAGTTAATGTTCGACATAAATCCGATTTACCGGTGGCCATTCTCAAAGTAAATTCATTGCGCGTTGAATGTAACATTACAAGAGGTGCTTACATAAATGGACAACGAGTGCAAACGATTCATGAATTTTTTCCAACTGTTCCACCAGGATATAAGATCGTTGAAGTGCCGTCACACATCATTTATCTTCCGATCGCGGTGCAATCAATAGATCATAGTCAATTGAAGCTTGTCGATCAAGACGGTGAATTCGTTAATTTTCGTGGAGAAATCATAACAATTAGACTACATGTCAAACCAATATAATGGGAATTGTTTATAACAAAACAATGTTGTTGTTTGTTTTGTTTGTTATACAAAAGTTCGACAAAGCTATAAGAGTGAATCAACATGTGGAGAATCAATCAGCCGTCATCGAGCACTGCTCAAGAATTCAACACCTCAGAGCGTTCAGTTTTTGAAGAAACTGGGTCTGAAAGTCGTGACGAAAAAAAGACTTGGAAGAGAAAGAAATTGAAAATTCATACTTGCTGCATTGCCATAGTCTGTTTCATACCATGGAAGAAATTCTAAATATTCAAAAACCGATTATGTTCGATGAATCTATCGCATATTACGAGACACATGCTCATCAACCATCAGCCTTCAATAATAATGATGAAATTCGAATCATCGTTCAGCATCAGGATTTGTGTTTGTTACCAAGCAAAAACTCCATATATGGCAAATTAACCAAGACCGATGAGACTGCAATACAAAATACAACATTGATCAACAATGCAATCTGTCATCTATTTGAAAAAATTCGATATGAGCTAAATGGGGTTGAGATTGATCGAAATAAAAAACTCGGACTCACAACTGTCATGAAGAATTATCTATCGCAGAGTCCAACTTAAAAATCTCTGATGGAAAATGCTGGGTGGATCTTCAATAATGAGTCAAAATTGACTGATGAAAATGAATACTTTAATGTATCAATACCACTTTAATTTGGGACCAGTTTAATATGGGACTTCGCTGAGGATTATCATCGGATCATTAATGCCAAACATGAATTGGTTCTTATTTGAACAAAAAATGACATGAATGCCATTATTCAACCACAAGCGGAAAATAACGCTTCTGTGGAACAGTTCAAGATTTCGCTGATGAAAATTGAATGGATGGTACCATACATCAAAGTTTCGGATCATCAGAAAATTCAATTACTCAATTTCATTGCCAAGGATCCATCGATTACCATGAGTTTTCGTACGTGGGAACTGTACGAGTATTCACTACTACCAGCAACTTCGAAGCATGTGTGGGTCATCAAAACATCGACGCAACTCGAATAACCGCGATATGTTATCGTAGGATTTTAATGTGAACGAAAAAATAATATAAATAAAAATGGTAGTCTTTTCGATCACTGTAACATGCGAGATATCAAGCTTTTTTGAACTCTCAGTCTTATCCGTACGGAAATTTAAATCTCGATATAACCAACAATCAATACGCTTTGTTCTATGATATGTATGTACATTTTCAAGCGTCGTATTATGGAAAAGAGCGTCAACCGTTATTAGACAAAACTGAATTAATCGAATATGCACCACTCAAACATCAGCCTATTGCTTGATTTTACACGATCGTATAGTTGAATATAAACCAATAAGCGGCTGAGTGAAAAAATTGGTATAAGCAATTAGGATTAGTCTCGATATCATGACTATGATTGTAATTTTTTAAATAAAAAAAAAGCAAAAAGTCAATTACCGCTGTATTTCATTGACCCATAAACTCGTTTATTATTATTTTCAAAAGGAGAGAGGGGATTACAAATTTTATTACGCATGATCCAAACGCTCATCCGATAATTCAACCTCAAGATGAACACAATCGATGGAACGCTCCTCGCACACGATCCGTGGGAATTAACAAAAGCCGAGTTAGCCACGATTTCGAAGACTGTACTTCTCAAATATTGGGGAATTCATTTTCTGTGGGATCGGTTGCCTGCACATCTTCGCGATGATCCTGATGTATTATTACATTTACCATGCATGGAGTATTGGAATACACCGAATTGCTTAGATCATTTCGACGGACCAGCGCCTCGCCGTTTGGATTGCTCGAAGTGTCGGGTATTATCACCTCCGGACCTCGCCGACTCGCATGGGGGGAGCTCTCAATGAAATACATCTGCTACCGGCGGAATGTAAAATAAATAAAATTTAATAATCATTATGTGAAGAATATATTCCATCTGTTATCTGCGGACCATATTATGTGAAATAAAAAAAATGTAATAATTTTTTGTTACCGGCGGAATGTGGGATAAATAAAATTATTTTCAAAAAAATTATTTACAATAATCATTATGTTTGTTAGATCCCCGGGCGGCGCCTCGGCTCATCAGTCGGCGGGGTAACGTGAGCCTCTAACGGCCCCCGCGTCGTGGCTGGCTCGCGCGTTAGGTAGTTGAAACTCTCTATTTTTTCCACCGCTGTATCATAAAACTCTCGGTGTGAAGGGATTAAATGGTTGGTTCGTCGTCTGAGGAATTTTTCGGCGGGGGGGGGGGGGGGTTCTCAAAGTGGGACAAAGACTCATCGTTTTTGGAAAGAATGCTTTTGGAAAACACACTAGAAATTCTCCGAACTCGGGTATCGGGGATCGGACTAGAAATTCTCAAGTTTTTTGAAAAGAATTCACTTTTGATGCTTTTGGAAAACACACTAGAAATTCTCAATATCGACCCCGGGTATCGGGGGTCGGACTAGAAATTCTCAATATCGACCCGGGTATCGGGGATCGAGGATTCGAACAGGGGCCGGCAGTGGAGGGCGCACGGCCGGCAGATTATCGATCGGTGGTATCGGCGTAGATTCGAACTGGGCCGGCAGTGGAGGGCGCGCGGCCTGCAGAGACTATCGATCGGTGGTATAGCGGAGACACGAAACCCTTTTTATCAGCCGCTGGTATAGCGGAGACTCAAACCTTTTTACCTTCCGTCAGTAAGATCTACCCTTTGATAGATTGCAGAAACCTGACGTCATAGTGCAGAACCCGCCCCATCGGCAAGGTAGGAATCTACCTTTCCGATTGGCTTAGAACCGGCCTAGCCTATCTACTAATCGTTCATATGAAAAAAATTGTTCAATCATGTCGAATTCTTCTTGTACGACCGCTGTTGCGGTTACGAGTTTTTTCTGCTCGGGCAGAGGATCAAGATTCGGAGGCGGTCAAATCGTTTCAGGCCACGAAGATTTGTCGTTCTTCAGCCACTTAGGGCCGTTCCACTACAGACTGGAATCGAAAAGAGTCGAAGAATTGACACCGCGCGAGAGCATGTCGGCTGGATTCTCGTCAGTGTTGACATGATGCCACGTTTCGATGCTCGTCAGGTCCTGTATCTTGCCCACTCTATTTACGTTGAAGGTGTTGAATTTCCGACTAGACGATCGAATCCAATCGATAACTATCGTTGCATCTGTCCAACAATATACAGATTGTATTGGTAGATCCAAGATTGGAACAGTCTTGTCGATGAGTTGCGCCAAAAGCTGCGCACCGCATAGCTCTAACCTAGGAAGCGACACGGGCTTCAGAGGCGCTACGCGCGATTTTGAACACAGTGAATGTGCTTGATGTTTATTACTGCGATCGGTGGTTCGTATGTACAAACATGCTCCATATGCGTCTTGACTCGCGTCGCAGAATCCGTGAATCTCGACGTGAGAGAATTCGTCAGCTTCGGTAACCCTGCGAGGAATTCAAAGCTCATTTAGAAGCTGTATCTGATCCTTGTACCTGCTCCATTGCGTATACAAATCTCTCGGTAGAGATTCGTCCCAACCTAGCTGTAGCGTCCATAACTTCTGAATTAATAATTTTGCAGATACGATGACTGGACCGAGCAGGCCTAGCGGATCGAAGATTTGTGCGATGCATGACAAAATCGTTCTTTTCGTCGTGCGTTGATGGTACGTCGAGTTTGCCATAATGCGGTACCGAAATACGTCGTTGCTCGGATTCCACTGAATTCCTAGAGTTTTGAAACTATCGTCCATGTCGAACTCTCGTACTAAACTCGTCGTCGACGAATTAGGAATATCGTCAAGAAGCTTTGTTGTGTTCATTGCCCACTTCCGCAATACGAATCCGCCCTTTTCGAAAAGCCTTGTTGTTTCGTCACGAATCTGCAACGCTTGATTTATCGAATTCGACCCCGTGAGTAAATCGTCAACATAAAAATCGCGTTGAACGATCTTTGATCTGACCGGAAAACTTTCCGCCTTGATTTCCGCGAGAGTTCGGAGGCATTTGATGACGAGAAATGAAGCTGGGCCCGTTCCATATGTGACCGTCATGAGCTCAAATTCTTTTGTTTCTTCGTCGGTATGATCGCGCCAAATAATTCTCTGCAAGGCCACTTGTGACTCGTCGACCAGGACCTGCCGATACATTTTAGCTATGTCAGCGATTAGTACGTACTTGAACGTTCGAAACCTAGCGATGATCGAGAACAAGTCTTGCTGGAGGATGGGTCCGACCATGAGAGCATCGTTGAGAAAAATACCAGACGTAGTTTTGCATGATGCATCGAAAGCGACTCTTAATTTGATCGTCGTATTTTCCTCTTTTATCACACAATCGCGTAGAAAATTTGTATATTCGATTTTTAGCGACTGATCACGATTGAGACGCTTCTCGACGCCCTTGGATTGACGTATCGCTGTCTCCTTGGATTCACCGAGACGCGACATTTCTACTCGCTTAACCGGAAGATGAACAATGAAACGTCCTTTCGGGTTTCGTCTGACGGTTCTAGAAGAATGCTCCTCTCATTTCCGCTCGTTGAGGGATGCCTCGTTTTTACGCACGCCCTGTGAGATTTCCCAAAATTTTTTAATTGACGCGTTTAAATCGTCGTTCAAACTGACGTTGCACACCGTTTCTCTTGCATGCGGTATCCCGGTGACAACTCGGCCAGCCGATATCCAACCCAAATGCGTTTTTTGCCAGAGGGGTTGTGTTTCGGTTCCCTTCACTTGGCCTATGCACATAATATCCAGGAAAATCTCCACCCCGATTAACATGTCGATTTCCGAAGATTCGAGAAATTCTGGATCTGCTAATGTAATGCCTGCCGGGACTTGAATGTCCGAACGATTCAACGACACAGCTGTAAGGTTTTGCATGATTTTACGTAATACAACACAGTTCATATCGGCCTTGAAACCGTTGAAACACGATTGTATCGATATTTTTACCGAAGAATGAGTTTCCGATTTTCAATCTCCGACGCCATTTATTGGAACGCAGGTTGGAATTTGTCAAAGCCCGAGTTTTTTCACGAGCTCGAAAGTTACGAAATTCGATTGGGAACCGTTGTCGAGAAGCGCTCGTCAATCATGTACATTTCCCTTCGCATCTCGAACGCGAATGATAGCAGTGGATGGCAGAACGTGTTTGCTCCTTGGAAGTGCCGTATGATTTGCGCTCGTCGACGGTGCTTGCGTATTCGCTCGTAAATCCGGGTGCGCTGTTATGATTATGATTAAATTATGTTTTTTATTGCATTTTCGACATGAACCGCCGTTGCATTGTTTCGCTCGATACTCGGTAGATCTTAAACAATTGAGGCACAGCTTACGATTTCTTATTTCTTGAAAATGCTGATCAACGGATAAATCAAGAAGCTTACCACAATGAAAAATCGGATGATCGCCTTTGCAAAAATAACAAGGCACTTTTTCTATCGCTACATGAACGGACGCGTGTTTTTTTGAACCTGCTTCATCGACGTTGTTCGACGTTACGGGTTGCGATTTCCGATCAATAGCTTCTAACGCACGACATCGATGCGCGAGAAAATCGGTTAATTCCTTGAGAGTTGGAATATTCGAACCTTTGAGGCTAGTTTTCCATTCCCGGTTCTTAATAGGTGCCAGCTTGCTCAAAATTACGTAAATGATAAGATCATCCCATTTATCGGTACCTCCTTTCATTACTTTTACTGCGCGCAAGGGCTTCAGAATCGTATCTAGAAGCTGTCGCAGCTCGACGTGATTTTCCTTATAAAGGGAAGGATGATTAAAAATGGCCTTAGCGTGTTTCTGGACGATCACGCGTTGATTGTCGTATCGCTCCTTCAACATTGCCCACGCCTCGACATAATTATCGGCCGATACTTCGAGTGAGCTGGTAACGTCGGATGCTTCGTCTTTTAGAGACGCCTTGAGATAGTGAGTTTTTTGCACGATCGGTAATACGGTGTTCTCGTGTATCATCGAATGAGATATATAGTGAAACGGACGCCAATCCTCGTACGCGCCCGAAAACTTCGGGAGTTCGATTTGCGGTCGACGCATACGCGCGTTTCGTTGCTGAAGGTCGTCACGCCCTTGCTGCCCGAGAAGCCCGAATGGGTTTGGCCCAACTGGCGCTACGTCTGCCTCGCTTGCCGCGATCATCTGATCGAGCTTGGCTGCTACCGCGAACCACTTTTCTTCGAATTCGAATCGCTCGACATTATGCGACTTGACTTGATCTTCCGATGTTTCGAGAAGCTCAATCTCGGACTGAGCTTCTTCGAACGCCTGCCAGCATTCTTCAAATTTCGCCTTTCGTTGAATTAATTCAAAACGCGCGAGGACTCGCCCCACGATACTATCGACATATGTATTTCCTCGCGTGCAAGCTCCCTTTGCCATTCTCCGCTTTGCTATCAGCCTTTTCATTTGCTAAGTAGCGTCGTTTTCGTAATGGCCTTCCATGATTTTTGACGATTTTGAGATCGAAACGCGATAGCTCTTCTTTTTTTATTCTTATTTATTTGAATTTATAGGATGGACTGTGTGGACTTTATTGGGGATGATTGGACAACAGAGACTCACCTGAACATTTCGTCGCTGCTGCGATGCCAGTAAGCCACTTGCCGCTGTCATATGCCTTGCTTCCTTCGTGTAAGCAAAGCCGATCGCGTCGTTGCCGATGCCAATACCAGCGCGTCGCCCTTGTCTTTGTGTCCCTTGTTCCCGTTTGCGCGAACAAAGCCGTTGCGTCGCTGCCTTGTGCAGTGGCGTAGCTACCTAGGGGCTAGGCGGGGCAGTGCCCCGGGGCCCTCAAGCTCAGGGGGCCCTCGAATCCTTACCAGAAATCTCGATCGAACTGAACTTTTGGAAATTTCTCCCATTTTCAAAATGAATATGACAGGTTGCAACCCCACTTCAATCATGACAACTCAGTTGAGACAGAGATGAATAGGGAGATGTACAACGCTGGCTTTTTTGGGGTTCTGATCTGCGGTAGCGCTGAAACGTAGCGGCGGAATGCGGAGGCTCGCTGTGGATATAGTGCGCGCGGGCGCATGCTTTGTTGTTTTTATTTCGTCACAGCGAGCCTCCGCATTTCGCCGCTACGTTTCAGCGCTACCGCAGATCAGGACCCCAAAAAAGCCAGCGTTGTACATCTCCCTATTCATCTCTGGTTGAGAGAAATCCAAAAGTTATGCCTGGGGAATTCCCCTAAATTCTTTCTGTAGGTTGGCAGTGTTGTCAATTTGACGGATAGTCATATGTGCGTTTTATTATTCATCGATGTGCGTTTTATTGTGAATTCGAGTTAAGATTTTTTTTTCGAGAACGGTTAAAAAATTAATGTTGTATCAGGAGTAAGTAAGCTAATGTCAATAAACTTTTTTGTACTGGTCAATATAGTGGTTCAATTTTATTTGATTTTACCACTCATATTGATGTCCGTTAAGTCAATAAATCGTGTCAAATCTATAGATTTTGGCTACAGCTCATTGTATAACTCGAAACATCGTGAAAAAATGCAAGTTACCTGCAGTAGGTACATTAATTCAGGTCCGCGGGCAGGAGATCGTTCATGGTCACCACCGTTAAATGTGGTAACACTAACGGTGATAATTTTTTTTCCGGGGATTCCCCAACGACACTTGTAGCGTATCATTGTGTTTCTCTTTCCTTTTATTTTACTTTTAACGTCGTCAGTGAACAGTGAGTACCTACCTACTCGAGCACAATCTAATATTGTATTGTTTAAATAAATTAGAAAACTAAAATTATGGATAAAAAGAAGAAACCCAGTGGTGCATTTAAACGCAAACAACGCCAAGAAAGAGAAGATAGTAAACAAAAATTGCTCAAAATTGACAAGTTTTTTAGTCAGCCTTCTGGGAGTACATCTGGCCAAAATATTTCTATTGATAGTAACTCAAATAATGTGGTAACTGCAGTGTTGGTTGAGAAGCCTACTGAAGAAGATTCGACAATTATTGCAGTTGGAGATACCTCCGCCGCCGATCATGTGAACGTGGATGATGTTTGCATGACACACATAAGAGCGGACTGTTTGGAGGAACCACAGACCGCTACATTTTTCGAAAATGTGTACGACAAATCTTCTTATGACTTGGGAAACTTCACGAACAAAATATTAAGTGATAACGAAAAACGTCAAATTCTTGATATAGGGCCTTTACAGCCTTCAGGACCTTTTCCAACAGACATCAACCAGAACAATAGGTGTTTTTCAAAATCGTACTACGTTTCGTGTTCTAAATATGGGCCAGTTAATCGTTTTTGGTTGTGTTATTCCAAAATACTAGACGCTGCCTATTGTCAACCCTGCTGGTTATTTGCTTCACAAAGGAATAATGTTTGGTGTACGGGAATTCGAGTTCGGAAGCATGTATCAGAAAGAATTAAACAACACAGTTGTTCGAGTGGCCATTCGGAAGCATGTGCTGTGTATGAATTTTGGAAAAAAAAACGATACTAATACTATCGACAAGGAACTTGAAAATGAAATTCGCAAAGAAGCATCATTTTGGAAAATGGTTGTTCAAAGGTTATTCGATATCATACTTACCCTAGCAAAGAGTTCTTTAGCTTTGAGAGGACATCAAGAAGACTTAAGTCAGGAAGGATACCACGGAAATTTTCTGTCCTTTGTAGAGCTTGTCGCCCGATATGATCACATTTTGCGGCAAGTTTTGGATATGCCCAAAGGTAATAATAATTATTTTTAAGTTTTTTTATCGTTTTATTTTGTTTATAATTATTAACTGTTCAATATCAGGACTTTTTTGAAATTGTGTTTTTTTATGTTTTTATGATCTACAAGATATTTGAGTGCAACAATTCAAAATGAAATGATTGAGAGCTTGGGGACCAAACTCGAAACCCATCTACTAGAACAAATTAGAGCGTCACCGTTTTTTGCCATCATAATGGATACGACACAGGACATATCGACGGTAGATCAGCTAACCATTGTTGTGAGGTATGCAGTAATAACCAGATCGGAAAATGGACAGCCTATTGATGTAGAAGTAAAAGAAGTGTTTCTAGGCTTTTATGCAGCCATCAAACATGGCGCAGTAGATTTAGTCAACCAAGTGACAACATTATTTATCGACAAAAATATTAATTTAAAAAAATGTGTGGGGCAAGGCTATGATGGAGCCAGTGTGATGAGTGGTGTGTATAATGGTGTACAAAAACATATTAAGGATATCCAGCCTAACGCAGAGTACGTACATTGTGCCACTCATAATTAAAATTTGGTGATAAATGATGCCGTTAGCAGTTGTGTGAAAATACAGATTTTTTTCGCAACGTTGCAAGATTTGTATAACTTTTTCGGAAACAGCATCAAACGTTGGGATCTACTGTCAAAATTCACTGGTGAATCGGACACCACTCTGAAAAAACTAAATCCGACTAGATGGTCCAGTAGGGTCAATACGATATCTGCAATAAAACTTCGTTATTTTGATATTATCAAAGCATTATCAGAAATAGTTCTAAAGAGTCCTAAGAAAGATGAGCGTAGTGAAGCAGAGAGTATTAAAACAAAAATGCTAAATTTCGAGTTCATGTTGCTTTGCGAATTCATGCACATTGTATTGAACGACATCAATTATGCATCCAAAACTTTACAAAAATGCGACATCAATTTGGGCGAGGCAAGTAAAGTTTTAGCAGAGACCAAAGCAAAGTTGCAAATTTATAGAAATGAGTTCGAATTATTCAAGTGCAAAGCCAGTGAAACTGCAAGAAAATATGGTATTGATACCCATTTTCAAGAAAAAAGGCAAAGAAAAGTTAAAAAACATTTTGATGAATTAGCTGCTGATCACCGATTTCCAAACCGAGAAACAATATTTCAAATTGAGATTTTCAATAATGTACTAGACACAGTAATATCTCAATTAGATACACGTTTTATTGGTATGAGTGCAGTCTGTCATATATTCGATTTTCTAACACCAACATTTTTATTACATGTTGATGAAGCAACTTTATTACAGAAGTGTGACGAATTCCAAAGAAAATATTCAGATATAATAGGCCCTAGTTTTTCACTTCAATTTATTAATATTTACCACCTAGTTTTGCCTCAACTAACTCAAGCATGGACTGTTCACCAGTTATGTAAGGAAATAATGAGCAAATATGGAGTGCTAGAATGCGACCTAACGGAAGTATTTACAGCAATGTTATTATTCTTCACAATTCCTGTCACTTCTGCAGCAGCTGAAAGGTCATTTAGCAAATTAAAAATAATAAAAAATTATTTAAGAAATCATATGGGCCAAACTCGACTCCGACATTTATCGCTAATAGCAATTGAAAACAAAACCGCATGAAGCCTGGGTTTAAACGAAGTCATTGATACTTTTGCGAAAACTAAAGCTAGGAAAAAATTGTAAATTCAATTGTTATATAGTCAGTTGGTAGGCCCGACCTTTATATAATAAACCCTTGAATCTTCTTTCTTTCGTTTTATTAGCCAAACCTACACCAAGTATTAGTTGTAATTTATGTTGGTACTGTTTAATATTTTTATTACCTGCCCTGCAGTGCACAAAAAGAGCTTAAGTAGCTTAGCATTTTTAAAGTATTTGTATATTTCATATTTTTATTTGATAAAACCTAATCAGCTTACATAGCAGTGGGGCCCCATTTTTTAATTTGCCCCAGGGCCCTTGGTTACCTAGCTACGCCACTGGCCTTGTGACGTCACAGCTACGCTTCTTGCTGCTATCGTATTCCCGGCAATTCGATGATTCGTTCGAGAATTTACGCCTTCAGTCTTGTTTCCGTGTATCGATGTCTGTGCTCGGTGCGATCGAAGTAATTTTTATCGTATCCGCACGCACTGATCACCACGGAAATCGCTATCGGATGCTTGCCGTATCCGGCTCGAAGGACCAAATGTTGCGCGGCTATCGCAGCCGAGTGATTAGCACGTATTTTATGTTTGATTTTCTTCAGTTCTTTTATAAGCAGCTATTGTAGCTGAGTGCTTGGCACATGGTTTTTGGTTTTTAACTCCCGGCTGAAAACGGGAGTTATGTGTTTCGTCGTGAGCAACGTGAATTGGCGTTTTGTTGGAAATGCGTTTTCGGCCAAACGGCTGATTTTCTTCTTACAAATTGATATACATCGGTGTCGGAAGTCACAGAGAGGGTTTAGCTTCCATAATATTTATGATCAGATCTCAACTCGCGGAGATATTAAATGTAGAAATTTGAACGCTTTCGAACGTTTTCTTCAAATCGCAATTTTGATCGGTTCGACTGCATGCATTGCAGACTTCACGGCATCGTCAGCTGTGACAGCGCGTGTGTAAGTGCAGTGGAACGTATCCGTGTGCTTTGCATCGAGGCTCTGGACGATATCGCTGAGTGCGAGAGAGACAGCGCGATTGGTCGATCGTTTTAACCTCGAAACAGAACTTTCAACGGAAATTTTTTTTTTTTCTCGAGTGATTCAGAGTGAACATTTTTTATCAATTGATTCCACGTATAAACGATATTTTTTTAAAGAGTGCATTTTCCATTTAACGTTCAATAATTAGCTAGTTAGCAGGATTGATCTACTGACGATTTTAACAAGCACGTCGAATTAATAATTCTGGATACTTATATTCGGGCGTGAAATTGAGATGTATGTGAATGTGGAGGTTAGGTCGGATGACGTGGTTATGCCCGGTGATATTGTTTTATTTATGGCCATCAACTGATTTCACGTACGAACGATATTGTTTAATGAGTTCATTCTTTTTTATTCAACGTATGATAATGTTATCAGGATTGTGAAAAACGTGAATATTGATGTTCAGCTGGACGATGTGGTTATGCCCAGTGATATTGTTTACCTCGGTGGAATTGGCAATTCGAAAGAAAAAAATTGTTCTCGGATTCAATTTTTTTTACTTTATCCTCCAACCGACAAAACTTTAGACACAGCGATTTGTCAGAATGCACAATATGTATATTTGTTTTCATTATTTTTCCTATATGAGTCAGGTCCTTTTCGAAGCTGCATTCATTCGATGTTCACCTGCTCAAGACATATTCAAAACCTATAATGACTGGGAAGGACGAGCGGAATGCGCAGACATTTGGTCTAGGCTACATAGAGCCGCGCTTATAATCTCCATAATGCACTGCGATTTGGTCAAGGCTGTATTAAGCCGCCCTCAAGACTCCACGATGGGCTGACAATTTGTCATGGCTACATGGGAGCCGCGCTGAACAATCACATGATGCGCTGACATTTCGCTGAGACTGTACTCAACTGCGCCCAAGGACAACCAGCATGTGCCGCAGCTAGTCGATACTTTCAAAGTCTTGTCTCATCAAATTTCTATACAGTGGTCACGTTTTACGATATTGAATCGATAAACAATAGTACATTATGACACTAGTAGGAAAAATTGTTTTGTGACGTGGACGTCTTGTTCGAGCCAAATGATTCCAATCATTGGCGGACGTGGAGAAAATTATATCAAATTATCTTTAAAAAGTATGAAATAAAATAAATTTAAAAAATTTTTAAAAACTCCCGGCTGGAGTAAAAATCGAAAACAAAAAAAATTAGAACGAAAAAAAAGTAATCTGATAGAAAGCATGAATAAAATTCATGAATCTAAAAAGAATACAACAAATTAATAAATTTAAAATGGAAAAAACAAATTAGTGAAATTAAAAGAATGAAATAAATAAATAAATTCAAAAAGGATGAAATAATTCAAGAAGTCATCTTAGTTTATTCGTAGTTTGAATTATGATCGTTCGTTTGTATGAGTTCAATTTTTTGAATCGTGGTAATTTTCTCACTGCCCTCAATTCAGTCGGGAGACGTCATTCATTAACCATAAATATGATATAGGATATAGATGTTTGACAGTGCAAAGAAGACGCCATTAGATAATTGAACATGAAGACGATCTGGATTTAGATGTTGGACGATACGAAAGAAAACGTCTCCCGACTGAATTGAGGGCAGTGAGAAAATTACCACGATTTAAAAAATTGAACTCATACAAACGAACGATCATAATTCAAACTACGAATAAACTAAGATGACTTCTTGGATTATTTCATCCTTTTTGAATTTATTCATTTATTTCATTTTTTTAATTTCACTAATTTGTTTTTTCCATTTTAAATTTATTAATTTGTTGTATTCTTTTTAGATTCATGAATTTTATTCATGCTTTCTATCAGATTTTTTTTTTTCGTTCCAATTTTTTTTGTTTTCGATTTTTACTCCAGCCGGGAGTTTTTTTAAATTTTTTAAATTTATTTTATAGTAATAATTTATACACTGTCGACGACACGTTCGATCTTTTTTGTTTATTATTTAAAAAACGGTGAGAGACGTGTTGACGCGTCGAGTGTTGGTCGTAATCTGATTTTTGGCGAGTACAGCGACGACGGTACGAAAAAGGGGGTAAAGATGTGGGGTTAGACCACAGGTTTTAATAAATGAAGAAGACGGTACACTCGGAGCAGGTTATCGTTCTAGTCATTTTTATATTTTTTAACTCCCGGCTGAAAACGGGAGTTATGTGTTTCGTCGTGAGCAACGTGAATTGGCGTTTTGTCGGTAATGCGTTTTTGGCCAAACGGCTGATTTTCTTCTTACAAATTGATGTACATCGGTGTCGGAAGTCACAGAGAGGGTTTTGCTTCCATAATATTTATGATCAGATCTCAACTCGCGGAGATATTAAATGTAAAAATTTGAACGCTTTCGAACGTTTTCTTCAAATCGCAATTTTGATGGGTTCGACTGCATGAATCGCAGACTGCACGGCATCATCTGCTGTGACAGCGCGTGTGTAAGTGTAGTAGAACGTATCCGTGTGCTTTGCATGAAGGCTCTGGACGATATCGCTGAGTGCGAGAGAAACAGCGCGATTGGTCGATCGTTTTAACCTCGAAACAGAACTTTCAACGGAAATTTTTTTTTTTTCTCAAGTGATTCAGAGTGAAAATTTTTTATCAATTGATTTCACGTATAAACGATATTTTTTTAAAGAGTGCATTTTCCATTTAACGTTCAATAATTAGTTAGTTAGCAGGATTGATCTACTGACGATTTTATCAAGCACGTCGAAGTAACAATTCTGGATACTTGTATTCGGGCGTGAAATTGAGATGTATGTGAATGTGGAGGTTAGGTCGGATGGCGTGGTTATGCCCGGTGATATTGTTTCATTTATGGCCATCAACTGATTTCACGTACTAACGATATTGTTTAATGAGTTCATTCTTTTTTATTCAACGTATGATAATGTTATCAGGATTGTGAAAAACGTGAATATTGATGTTCCGCTGGACGATGTGGTTATGCCCAGTGATATTGTTTACCTCGGTAGAATTGGCAATTCGAAAGAAAAAAATTGTTGTCAGATTCAATTTTTTACTTTATCCTCCAACCGACAAAACTTTAGACAAAGCGATTTGTCAGAATGCACAATATGTATATTTGTTTTCATAGTTTTTCCTATATGAGTCAGGTCCTTTTCGAAGCAGCATTCATTCAATGTTCACTCGCTTAAGACATATTCAAAACCTATAATGACTGGGAAGGACAAGCGGAATGCGCCGACATCTGGTCAAGGCTACGTCGAGCCGTGCTCGTAAACTGTACAATGCGCAGACATTTGGTCTAGGCTACATAGAGCCGCGCTTAAAATCTCCATAATGCAATGAGATTTGATCAAGGCTGTATTAAGCCGCCCTCAAGACTCCACGATGGACTGACAATTTGTCATGGCTACATGGAGCCGCCCTGAACAATCACATGATGCGCTGACATTTCGCTGAGACTGTACTCAACTGCGCCCAAGGACAACCAGCATGTGCCGCAGCTAGTCGATACTTTCAAAGTCTTGTCTCATCAAATTTCTATACAGTGGTCACGTTTTACGATATTGAATCGATAAACAATAGTACATTATGACACTAGTAGGAAAAGCTGTTTTGTGACGTGGACGTCTTGTTTGAGCTAAATGATTCTAATCATTGGCGGACGTGGAGAAAATTATATCGAATTATCTTTAAAAAGTATGAAATAAAATAAAGGGCATAGCCGGATAAGCATACCAAAACTGCCTTAAGCGAGTTTTTAAATGACACTGAGCCTATTGTATCCTTACTAAAAAAAACAATTTCCCTGAAAATTTCAGCTCTCTAACCCAATTATTTCCCGAGTAATCGGAAAAAATGTGATTTTCAGTTTTTATTTTTTTTTAACTTCGATACTCGCTATGGATTTTTGTCAATTTTTTCCCAAATACCTATTGACAAGAGCCATCGAACGAATAGCTTTACAAATATTCCGGTCCAAAACTTGATTTTTAACAAAGAAAATAAAAATGAAAATGGCGATTTCACTGGGTTCGTTTCGGAGTACAATTATAAAACTCTTACACAATATCGATTTTCTATGTCCCTTCACTCCCGATTTTTTTCAATTTTATTGATTTGGTGCAACATCGTGAAAAAAAATTAAATCGGTGTTTTTTCGATTTTGCTATGTAATACTAGACTGATCCTTATACAGGGCTCGGACGAAATTTGACCCACTTCCCTCCCAGATCGGCTCTAAATAATTTAAAAAAAAGTTCCCTAAATTGGCAGCCCGCCATCTTTAAAACCGGCCATTACCAGCAGGGGTCATTTTTCCCCTTTAAAATACACAGGATTTATCGACTCTCTAGTAATATTCCCATTCGGGTCTCTTGAAATCATCTTTAAAATCCAAGAAGTATCTCAATGAGTCCTCGGCACCTTTGTGCATGAAAAAAAAATCTTACGGTTTGACTTTGAAATAGTTATGGGCCGTTCCACGCCGATATATAAACATGTTTCTCGGTTTTTTCTTATTCCCGGATAATTTTGTGAGATCATTATTTAGATTTGAAATATTAATCCTAAAATTACCACACCAATAGGTGTACGGTCGGAGTGCGACTCCGGCGGTCCCACGAGTTAAGCAGCAAATTTGCCGGCCAGTACTTGGATGGGTGACCGCCTAGTCGTTCACCGGCTGGCGCATCAATTGTGGACCGGGAGACCAGTGCCTTTGGGGCCCCGGTGGTGCATTCGAGGTGGAGTACTATGTGCTCCTACATGCATCACCGGAGAACCATAGAAACATAAGGTCGACTGTACCGGCACGGGTTTTCTGCAGTTTCCCCGTGTCCACGGCAAATGCGGTACAGCGGTATGTCAAGTCGTCTGCAGACGCACGGGAGATAACGGAGAACACGTAAAAGGGGGAAAGTCGGAGAATACCTTTTAAAAACCTAAATAAAGGTGTGCAAGTAAAACTCTCACTTACTTATTAATCCTAAAATTCAAAATACTGATCTTGAAAGTAATATTGGTCATTCCGACTCAATTTGTTTTTTTTTCTTGTTTCGTTTTTCCTCAGTAGCCAGATAATTTAATCAAAAGGAAGTTCAAAATATCCGATCTTATTCTGAAGATTAAAAATACTGGTCTTGGAATTTATATGGGCTATTCCAACTCGTAACACTATTTATTTTCGAAAATTTGAAGAAATGGCTGATAAGAATTTCAAAAATGAAATATAAAGAATGTTTCTCATTGGAATGGCCCATATTAATTTCAAAACCAGTATTTTCAATTTTCAGAATGAGATCGGATATTTCGAACTTCCTTTTGATAAAGTTATCTGGTTACTAGAGGAAAAACGAAACAAGAAAAAAAAACAAATTGAGTCGGAATGACCAATATTACTTTCAAGATCAGTATTTTAAATTTTAGGATTGATATTTCAAATCTAAAAAATTATCTCACAAAATTATCCGGGAATAAGAAAAAACCGAGAAACATGTTTATATATCGGCGTGGAACGGCCCATAACTATTTCAAAGTCAAACCGTAAGATTTTTTTTTCATGCACAAAGGTGCCGAGGACTCATTGAGATACTTCTTGGATTTTAAAGATGATTTCAAGAGACCCGAATGGGAATATTACTAGAGAGTCGATAAATCCTGTGTATTTTAAAGGGGAAAAATGACCCCTGCTGGTAATGGCCGGTTTTAAAGATGGCGGGCTGCCAATTTAGGGAACTTTTTTTTAAATTATTTAGAGCCAATCTGGGAGGGAAGTGGGTCAAAATTCGTCCGAGCCCTGTATAAGGATCACTCTAGTATTACATAGCGAAATCGAAAAAAAACCGATTTAATTTTTTTTCACGATGTTGCACCAAATCAATAAAATTGAAAAAAATCGGGAGTAAAGGGACATAGAAAATCGATATTGTGTAAGAGTTTTATAATTGTACTCCGAAAGGAACCCAGTGAAATGGCCATTTTCATTTTTATTTTCTTTGTTAAAAATCAAGTTTTGGACCGGAATATTTGTAAAGCTATTCGTTCGATGGCTCTTGTCAATAAGTATTTGGGAAAAAATTGACAAAAATCCATAGCGAGTATCGAAGTTAAAAAAAAATAAAAACTGAAAATCACATTTTTTCCGATTACTCGGGAAATAATTGGGGTAGAGAGCTGAAATTTTCAGGGAAATTGTTTTTTTTTAGTAAGGATACAATAGGCTCAGTGTCATTTAAAAACTCGCTTAAGGCAGTTTTGGTATGCTTATCCGGCTATGTCCTGTAAAAAATTTTTAAAAACTCCCGACTGGAGTAAAAATCGAACACAAAAAAAATTAGAACGAAAAAAAAGTAATCTGATAGAAAGCATGAATAAAATTCATGAATCTAAAAAGAATACAACAAATTAATAAATTTAAAATGGAAAAAACAAATTAGTGAAATTAAAAGAATGAAATAAATAAATAAATTCAAAAAGGATAAAATAATTCAAGAAGTCATCTTAGTTTATTCATAGTTTTAATTATGATCATTCGTTTGTATGAGTTCAATTTTTTGAATCGTGGTAATTTTCTCATTGCCCTCAATTCAGTCGAGAGACGTCACTCATCAACCATAAATATGATATAGGATATAGATGTTTGACAGTGCAAAGAAGACGCCATTAGATAATTGCACATGAAGACGATCTGGATATAGATGTTCGACGATACGAAAGAAAACGTCTCCCGACTGAATTGAGGGCAGTGAGAAAATTACCACGATTCAAAAAATTGAACTCATACAAACGAACGATCATAATTAAAACTATGAATAAACTAAGATGACTTCTTGAATTATTTTATCCTTTTTGAATTCATTTATCTATTTCATTCTTTTAATTTCACTAATTTGTTTTTTCCATTTCAAATTTATTAATTTGTTGTATTCTTTTTAGATTCATGAATTTTATTCATGCTTTCTATCAGATTACTTTTTTTTCGTTCTAATTTTTTTTGTGTTCGATTTTTACTCCAGTCAGGAGTTTTTTTAAATTTTTTAAATTTATTTTTTAGATTCATGAATTTTATTCATGCTTTCTTCTATCAGATTACTTTTTTTTCGTTCTAATTTTTTTTGTGTTCGATTTTTACTCCAGCCGGGAGTTTTTTTAAATTTTTTCAATTTATTTTATACGTCCGATAGTATCTCTTTTATACTCAATGAAACATCTATTAACTTTTCTGCTAATATGACGAGATTGAACTTGAGCTTTTAGTATGTTTGACTTGTCTTTTACGTATTGAAGAGTAATATTACCCGATTCATCTAGCATTTCTGATAAATACGAGATAAGTAGCTTGTTTTATAATTGGTAGGAACCGGTGAAAAAAATTCGTAGACCTTTTTCCGTCATCTCTGGGAAATCTTCTAAATCTTGTGATGAAACCGTCTGAAATAGTAGTTTTTTGCGTTGCCAGCCATTTCGTTGTACTTCATCAGCTAACGTGTTTTCAGGATCACTTTGTAATTTCATTGTTTCTACGATTTCATCCGGGAACTCTGAGTCAGAAGTAATACGTTTACTGTATTTATCATCGAGAATCGAGGCAATTTTAAAAAAATTTCCGATTCTTGGAAGCATTTTGTTGTCAATTGTTTGATCGAGCAGATGATATTTTTGTTTTAACATTCCGTGGGTTGCCTCTACTGGCCAACGAATTTTAGTCACATATCTCGAAGCGTTAGATTCAGCTGTTGTTAATTGTTTTCGTTCTCCTGTAAGTGCTGGCATTAAAACTTAATATCCTTTAGTTTCTGAATATTCTTTAACATCACGGAATCCACGGTCAACAACAAATGCATCACCAGGTTCCATTAAATTACGTATACCATCAGGATTATCTATAATATCCCTCATAATATTAGCATCGTGTTGGTTAGCATAATACGGTTCTAGCATGTCAACTATGTAGCCATCTGTTGTGCAAATTGTAAATGGTTTACACAGCGGTACTTTTTTTTGTCCAGAATACGACTTTCTCTGATAGTCATGATTGGAACTTTTTTCATGACGAGAATAGGTCCCATCACAAATAAGAATGAGTTTGCCATCCAGATCGTCATGAAGTTTTTTGGCTACCACAGATGTATGATTTTGAATAAGATTAACTCTGGACATTGCATTTAAACCAAAATGAAGAGGTTATACGTCTTTTTCGAAATATTGGATAACCTGCTCACAATATTTTGATACTAACTGCTCTTCTTCGATCTGTAGAATCGTAGATATCAACTTATTTGAGTTGCCTGTGCGAAGCTTGACTAAAAACACAATGAGTGCTTGAGTTATACTTCGAGCGTCAGTGTCCCTCATTGATGACAACAAATTTCGCAACTCAATCACGTTCTCTCATTTCAAGCCAGTCAATACATAAAGTTTCTCATCTGAGACACGATAATCGTCCATTTTGTCCAGTAATGTAGAATCACATTCAACAGCAAAGTTTTTCATCATGTTGGTTAGTTCTAATGGTGTAATTGTAGTCCAATTAGAATGAACTTTTATTAGTTGGAGATCTTCATCATAAAAACGTTTGTTCATTAAATGACTCCGACAGCATCGATTCCCATCTGGAATGTAAACTCGCCGTTTAATGAATGACTGCGTTCGAGCGTATTGAGGAATCATTGTCAAATTCTCAGTAGCATTACAAAGACAACAGTACTTATGAGTTGAAACAGTTCTTTTGATTGGAACTTCAATATACTCTGTACGGTTGTCTGTAGATGTGATGTTCGCTATGAAAGATGGATCATCTGAACTTGATTGGGACAATGTCATTTGTGACAAGCTGGACTCCGTTTTTTCTAACATTTGCCTGACAGTAGATCCTGATTCATCTTCGGAACACTGTCCACTCGCACAGGATGAATTTTCTTTTTCTTATACATCGTCAATCGACAATTGCCACAGACAACATCACCAGTAGAAAAATCATAACCTAACGCGATAGGAAACTCATCGATGTCTTGATCTGTTAATAAGCGTTTACTAACACCAGAAACTTTTTTTAACAATTTGGAGCAAATGCAACACTTTTCATTGACTGTCTTAGATGAAGACATTTTATTAGCTTAATAAAATAAATATATACACGTTATCTCACTGAGCGTTGACAACACATGTGACAGCCTTTGTGTTTGAAGACAGACTTGCCGGCCGGCGCTTCGGTCGGCGCCATGCGTCGGACACAGGCATCTGGACTTCCGGAACAGCGTTTTCACCGGAAACAAACGGGTTTCATAAAGTGGTGGCGCTGTTAGCGGCAGCCTCGTTGTGTTAGTGTGCGTCATACACAAACTGTTAGTCGCACATAACGAAAGCATTCGCTGAAGCACGTGACGGAACGTTTGTTATTGTTTTTGTAATTTTTTGTTCGAATTGTTGTTGAAGTGAATAGTTGAGTGAAGTGAATGTATATAGGAACAATTTCGTGTCCCGTAATCGGAGAAGAAATGGAAGTAGTTAAAAAAGATATTGCTGAGATGGAAGCAGAGGGTAAGCAAAGTTTAGATGTAAAGTTTGAGGTTATGCTCGTTACTTTGATGCTAAATAATTGGAAGAAATTTGTTTTTTCAAATGTATTTTTCGCCTTTTCATCCAATTATTATGAATAATCAACTGCAGTCCGTAAATCTTTGATAATTTAGATACTTTTCTGATAGAATTACTTTAGAATTCAAATCATGATGGTGTATAATTCTATACTTTTCTTTTAACACAATTTCTTTTTTTTTCAGAGGTCAAAAATAAAGTCTATTGGAGATGCGCTGTTCCAGGGTGTAACTCGAATAAGGCAGTTCCAAAGCATGCATTTCCTAAGCATTCTTGGCGGAGTGAAGCTTGGAGAAAAGCAGTGGCAAATCCAGATCTGGATGGTCTGACTATTGAGCAGTTGTGTAACTATCGAGTTTGTCACCTTCATTTCTCAGAGGATGCCTACAATGTTACACCGGTTCGACGAGTTCTGGGAAAAACTGCAGTTCCAGAATTGTTTTTAAACCTAATTGATGCCGAGCCACCTGCGTTTGACAATCCGACTATCGACAATCCATTGGAAGAATGTGGCAATAGTGGAGTTTTGCCCCTGTCGAATGATTGAGAAGAGATGAAGAGAAGGGATGAAATTGTTGACGAGATTCGTTATGCTAATCGCAATAATGATGAGCCAGAAGTCATGGAGCACGTCTCGAGGAGTGCGAGTAAATTATGCTGCTCGAGTCCTTAGTAGAACGATGTCCGCATTTATTCGATGGTTGACTTGTTTTCCAGGTTAGTTTATTCCTTTTATTTATTTGATGGGTTTAAATTTTGGAAAAAAATTCTTTCTATTTATTCATTCATTTCTCATTTTTATTCATTATAAATTTGAAATTCCACAGGACCAGTCAAAACGATTGACGGAGAAAAATGTATGCCGATAAAGGAAGGCGTGGTTATAGCAGAAGTTGTCAAATTCTTCAATTATGCTTTCGACTCCGTGAACGGGAGCAAAACCATGTGCTCGAAAGAAAAGAATCTCTTGCGGAAGGAAGTGACTGCCAAAAGCTGCCACATGGAATATTGGAAGAATGCATCGAATTCCATGCTAAAACATTTACAATTCTTGGATCCGAAGACGCGGAAACGGAAATCTGCGCCTTCTCTCAACAACTGGGCTTTCACGCTGAAAGGATTCAGGAAATTATGGACCCTGCTACTCAATCGCGGATTGAAAGATTTTTTACCACGTTTTGTCAGCCAGGATTGCATTGAAAACTTTTTTGGGATGATTAGAAGCCAAGGAAACCGTAATATCAATCCAACGTGCACGCAGTTCGAAGGCTCGTACAAATCATTGTTAATCAACAACTTAACATCGGCCAAGACGGTGAAAGGAAATTGCAAAGATGATGGCGCAGACGTTTTATTTTCTCTTCGGAAATTCGCTACACTGGTTCAAGAGGCGGAAGACGAGGAAAACGCAGAAAAAGAAATAGAAACAACCAATGAAGAACAGGATTACGTTTTATTCCCTGCTACGGAGGAGACTCGCACGGGTACGCAAATTGAGAACAGCGCAGTCTTCGATAAATTCGTTGGCAAACTACAGTGTCGCGATTGTTGCATGTGCATGAAAATCCTTGAAGTTGTTTTTAAAGGGGATGCTTTCAGCACTCTTTTAAAAGAGGCTCATTCCTGTTTGGAGGGAAACATTGCTTTTTTTGTTTTAAAAAGGACATTGTTGAAAATCTAAAATTGCCACTTAGAGTGGTGTTGGATTTGAGCTTCATCGATTGTGAAGCTCATTCAGAGCACGTGGCTGACCTCTTGGTAACGACAATTACCACAGAATACGTTTTGTGCTGGTGCAGGTTAATGAACCATTTTGTTAGAGAAAACAATCCTGGATTCACTGCTCAGTCTTACTTGTCTCATCAAGCTATAAAATAATATAGAATGAAACTGCAGAAGAAAAATAGATAATTATCTCGACCGTTCATCGACCAAACAAAATTTTGTACCGTTTTTTAAAAATAATAATAAATTATTCATCGAAAAGTTTGTATTACATCATTCAACCTGCCTTTACACACGAAAAAAGGCACAGGTATTTGGCATATTGGAGAAAGAAATCGAAAAATGTTGGACGTATGAGAGGATGTAATTAATCTTTCTTCGATATGTCAATACTTGTAGCTTTTTTTCATAAATCGAATCCATCAATACGATTCAAAATTTCGCGGCATTAGGTCGCCATATTGGATTTTAGTTCCATATTACGGGTTTCATAATGTGAGGGCGCGCAAAAACGCTGTACCCTTACTTTAACATGGATGTGTCCGACGCCTGGTCGACGCGTTTCTCTTCTCTGGCGAGGGAGGCGTGGCCGAGGCGGTGAAAGTGCCACGTACACTCGACTCTCCCTGTAACGAAAATCTCTTTAACGAACGTTCTCGGTAACAAACGCTCGACCTCTCTTCGCAACGAACAGAATGCCTTTCCCGTTGCTCCCACTATTTGCCTGACAGAGCGCACGTGAATTCGAATCGGTAATTCACCGTCATGACGCCATTGGCTATGTTCGTCCGCAAAGTAGGGACCCCTCTCGCCTTCGTTCCAGGGAGAGTTTTGGTTCCCGAGCTCTTCGTTATAGGGAGATTCGAGTGTAAGAATTCTACATAAGACTTCCAGCGACCATTTTCTGAATAATTTTGGTAAAGTGAGGAATTTTTTTTCGGAAAATTCTCAATAGTAACGCAAAAAAAAAACGAATGTCCTTGTCGTTTATTAATTCGATAATTTTCGGTGATAGCTATGTCTCAAGTTTATAAAAATATATAAATAATCGAGTTTTATAATAAAAAGTTGTTCCTAAAAATATTTGTAGAAATTACTATAAAATGATAAGTGATATTTAACTGTTACATATTTTTGACTTTGGGATAAAATTATTGTTGTTGTTTTGAATATGAAATATTATTATTAATACATGAAACTTATGTAAATATGCGTTAAAATAAAAAATTAAAGCTTGAAACATATGAATAAATTCATCATTTGGGCCAAAAAGTGGTTTTTATTTTTTTCTACTATGGCGTACCTTTTTCAAAAATTTGAAAAACTCACAGTGTTATAGGAAAATATATAAGTTTTAAACAAAAATTAGTTTCATAATTGTGCCTAAATTGTATCATGGCTACAAATTGAAATTAAAAAGAAAATAATTTTTCTTTCAAGAATCTTATAACCCTATATAGCTCGTAATTTCGTTTTTACGAGCTATTATCATCCCTCGAAGCATATTTAAAATTTAGATTAATCGCTGCAGTCAATAATGAGAAAAATGTTTTTTTCTGTTTTTTACATATTTTGCTTTTTCTCGATTCAATTTTCTCAAGTCAATTGAGTTAGGGATCTCAAACTTTCAGGATCTTATTATTTTATCAGTACCTACATATCCTCTAAGTATCATTTGAATATCTTTCAGGGGCAGATTCACCATCCTTATACCCCTAGGGCCTTTAATTCCCTAGAGAATGATATGCGGCGGACTCAGTTCAAGTAATTCTCATGGGCTAAGGTATTAAAAAAAGTAAATAATGTATTTCCCTATGTCATTTAAAGGGGAAAGAGAACCCCCCCTTGCGACGGGCCAGAAAAAAAAAATTTCGAGTGTGCTCTTTACGGATTTTTTTTAGGCCAACCACTAGCTATGAAGACCATGCAATCCAAGAAAAAAAATATATTGTTTTTTTGACACAGTCTAATATTCACGAGAACAAAAAATTAAAGGGTATGAAAAATATCGCGAATTTTTTGGTTTTTTTCAGAAGGCTACGACTTAGCGAAAAAAAGTCGTAGAGCAATGATGAAGAGAGCAAATTAAAGCTATATGTTTTTAGTTTCGAGATTTTGAGTTGAAATATTTTTACCATTTGCCATTCCGGAGGAGTCATAAAAAACGTGAGGTACATTTTTTTCTCTTTTTTCAAGAAGCCCAGGGGCTTTAAGGATCTTTTCTGAGTAAACCTATTTGAATGCTCTTTCAGATTGATTCTTTCTCTCCAATTTGAGTGCTCGAAGCGGTCTGGGCGATGATTTGTTGTTGAGTTACGAGCTGTCAAAGCAAAAAAGACCTTTTTCAATTTAATGACTCATAACGCGAGTACTAATGATCGTCCAGAGAATCCAAGTATGATTTTGGAGACTTTGAACTCTTCGCTGTGAGATACTTTTATTGTTTTTTGATGAAAAAATTTGTTTTGTTGCGAGCAACCTGATTCAAAAACGCGTGAAAAACTGCATTTTTACGACTATTCACTTGACTTGGGATTGCTTTGCAAATAATAAATAAACAAAGGATAAATTGAGTTTTTTCTTTAACCTCAAAGTTCCTCCAAGTAAGCCTTAAGCGCGCTGATCGCTGCGATTCTTTTTTAACTCCCGGCTGAAAACGGGAGTTATGTGTTTCGTCGTGACCAACGTGAATTGGCGTTATGTTGGAAATGCTTTACCGGCCAAACGGCTGATTTTCTTCTTACAAATTGATGTACATCGGTGTCGGAAGTCACAGAGAGGGCTTAGCTTCCATAATATTTATGATCAGATCTCAACTCGCGGAGATATTAAATGTAGAAATTTGAACGTTTTCGAACGTTTTTCTCAAATCGCAATTTTGATGGGTTCGACTGCATGAATCGCAGACTTCACGGCATCGTCAGCTGTGACAGCGCGTGTGTAAGTGTAGTGGAACGTATCCGTGTGCTTTGCATCAAGGCTCTGGACAGTATCACTGAGTGCGAGAGAGACAGCGCTATTGGTCGATCGTTTTAACCTCAAAACAGAACTTTCAACGGAAATTTTTTTTTTCTCTCGTGATTCAGAGTGAAATTTTTTTATCAATTGATTTCACGTATGAACGATATTTTTTTGAAGACTGCATTTTCGATTTAACGTTTAATAATCAGTTAGTTCGCAGGATTGATCTACTGACGATTTTATCAAGCACGTCGTTTTTTATTCTTTTTTATTCTACGTATGATAATGTTATCAGGATTGTGAAAAACGTGAATATGGATGTTCAGCTGGACGATGTGGTTATGCCCAGTGATATTGTTTACCTCGGTGGAATTGGCAATTCGAAAGAAAAAAATTCTTGTCGGATTCAATTTTTTATTTTATCCTCCAACCGACAAAACTTTAGACAAAGCGACTTGTCAGAATGTACAATATGTATATTTGTTTTCATTGTTTTTCCTATATGAGTCAGGTCCTTTTCGAAGCAGCATTCATTCAACGTTCACTCGTCGAAGCAGCATTCATTCAACGTTCACTCGTCGAAGCAGCATTCATTCAACGTTCACTCGTCGAAGCAGCATTCGTTCAACGTTTACTCGCTTACGACATATTCAAAACTTGGAATGACTGGGAAGGACCAGCGGAATGCGCTGATATCTGGTCGAGGCTACGTCGAGCCGCGCTTGAAAACTGTACAATGCGTAGACATTTGGTCTAGGCTACATAGAGCCGCGCTTGAAATCTCCATAATGCACTGAGATTTGGTTAAGGCTATATGATACATAGAAAAACGTCGAACAGCGCTCCCTCTCTCGCGGAAGCAAGGCGCGGTCGGTAAGAGTCACCGACTGATGCGCCCAACAACCGCTAGATGGCGCCTTCGACCCAATATTGTGGGTTTCACTGTGGGTTTCACCACATGTGTGCGGTGTTCGAAAACACCCGCGGCTTACGCCGTAGAGAGAGTAATGAAGGTTCGCCTTTAGGTGCTAATTTCGATAGAATGCCGCTACGATATAAGCGGCGCTGCGGACGTTTTGAGGAGGAGGAACGGTTTGGTTGAAAAGAGGAACGTGAGTGAACTAGGGAACACGAACGAGTAAGCAGCGTAAACCGTCCGTGAATAAATTATTCCTCTGGAATAAAAAGACTGAAATTAACGAAGTTCAATTAAATATTCCCGCGTTCCTCCATTCTTTTAGCTCAGCACTCCTGGCAAGTAGGATAACCCCCACAATAACTTTGGTGACCCCGACGTGATCAGTGCGAATAGGAAAAGAGTGTGTCCACGTGTCGATCGTGGTGGCCATTTTAACGAAATTCACGCGCTGTTTTCCCGGATCGATTCAATCGGAACTTTAAGCTTAATCCCTGATCCGAGGTGAATTCGTAATTATTCAATCGCATTCGTACTTTTTCCGTCGTTTATTTGTGGGTTAAATGTGCCGAGCTGCTTATTTTCTTTTATTTTCGTGACTGTGAGACATACCGGGTTTTCACACCAAGCACCGACGCACATGTGCGTGTATCCGTTCGTTTCGTATTGATTCGTGAGCAATCGTCGCTTTTTCTTGCACACGGATCGTAAGAACGCTTTTCCGGTTACCTCTCGCTGTGTATTTTTGTGATTTTGACCTTATTAGTAGGAAAAATCATGGCAAACAACCAAGACGAGGTGCACATGTCGCGGATAGCGAAACTCCCGCCATTTTGGAAACACGAACCGGCAGTTTGGTTCTTCCAAGTCGAGGCTGCATTCGGAATCGCTAGAATCACAACAGACGAGACGAAATATCAATATTTACTCTCTAACCTCGACGTTGCGGTTCTACCGTTTGTAACGGACATCATTCATAGTCCACCTGAAACGAATAAGTATGAGGCTATTAAAACTCGCATTCTACACTCTTTTGCAGAATCCAAAGAAAGTAGAGTTCGCCAGCTTCTCAAAGGGCAGCTGATCGGAGAGCAGAGACCTTCGCATTTTCTGCAGCACATGAGAAACCTAGCATCCGACCAGTGCGGGGACGCACTTCTAAAGTCAATGTTCTTAGAGCAGCTGCCACATCAGGTGAGTGCTATTCTGTCGGCCTCCGGCGAAGAAGATTTAACAAAGCTCGCTCTCTTGGCGGATAAGGTTATGGAGCTTCATCGTCCTACGCACATTGGCGCAGTGGACGGAGAAAAATCCGAGCATTCTGACCTAGTGCGTTGTGTCGAAGCTTTAACATCTCGACTGAACAGATACATGAAACAAGGTCAGCAACATATACGTAAGGATGATCGCAGTCGAGCGCGATCGAAATCCCCTTGGTCTGAGAGAAATATCAACAACAATCGTAGCAACAACAGTCGCAACAATAATCGAGATTGTTTTTACCATCAACGATTCGGTGCCAAGGCGCGTAACTGCCTTCGCCCATGTTCATGGTCAACGAAGATAAGCAATACGAGTGCGGAAAACTAACGGTGTCGTTGTGTGTGCAGGCGGTAGACAACGACGTCCCCAAACAATACCGCCTTATTTTATTCGACGAGGAATCCGGACTATATTTTCTCGTTGATACAGGGGCAGACATTTCGGTGATACCGCGAGCAAGTGGGTATGGGACGAGCCATACACCAACGAACTTTAAACTTTATGCCGCAAACAATTCCGTTATCGACACCTATGGCCATAAATTGTTATCGTTGAACTTAAGACTTACCCGTAAATTGTCTTGGTATTTTACAGTTGCCGATGTATCACGTCCCATCTTGGGTGCAGATTTTTTGGTACATTTTGGCCTTCTGGTGGATCTAAAAGGGAAGCGACTCATCGACACTGCGATGAACGTTTCGTCCCTGGGCATCGTATCATTTGAGGCGTATTCCTCAATATCAACGATTTCCGGTGATACGCCTTTCCGGGAGCTCCTCAATGAATTCTCCACCATCACACGTCCGCTCAAATTTACTGGAGTCGTCAATCACGATGTGTACCATCATATCGTCACTAAAGGACCGCCTCTTGCGGAGCGAGCGCGACGACTCTCCGGAGAAAAATTGACTGCAGCAAAGTTGGATTTCGAGTTTATGTTGGAGCAAGGAATCTGCTACCGATCGAAAAGTCAATGGGCGAGTCCGCTGCACCAGGTACCTAAAAACTCTACTGAGTGGCGATCTTGTGGAGATTACCGTCGATTGAATAGCGTTACAGAACCAGATAAGTATCCAATACCGCACCTCAACGATTTTTCCCATCGTTTGTGCGGACAGACGGTGTTTTCAACGATCGACCTAGTGCGTGCGTATAATCAAATTCCTGTCGTGCCCGAAGACAGACCGAAAACAGCTGTTATTACGCCGTTTGGTTTATTTGAGTTTGCGCGAATGACGTTCGGGCTTTGTAACGCAGCCCAAACCTTTCAAAGGTTTATGGACACGGTGACTCGCGGATTGGATTTTGTATTTTGTTATATCGACGATATTCTAGTTGCATCGAAAGATCTCGCGGAACACTCTCGGCATCTCCGAACCTTGTTTGAACGTTTAAGAGACTATGGATTATCGATTAACGTTGCAAAGTGCGCGTTCGGCAAAGAAAGTGTTCGTTATCTCGGATGTCAGATCAATAAATTCGGAACTTTCCCCTTGCCGGAACGCATTTCCGCGATCCTGGCTTATAAAAAACCCGAGAATATTTCGGAACTCCGTCGTTTTCTTGGAATAATACATTTTTATCGCAGGTTCGTCAGGGGCGCTGCCGAAGCACAAGCTCCATTGAACTCTTATCTCGCAGGTGCAAAAAAGAGGGACAAAAGACCGATCACCTGGACCGAAGAAGCAGAGAAAGCCTTCTTAGAATGCAAAACGCAGTTGGCTAACGCAACACTCCTCGCTCATCCTATCGTGAATGCAACATTGTCTTTGCAGACGGACGCGTCTGACTCATCAATGGGTGCAGTTCTCGAGCAGTATAGCGGAGGTAAATGGGAGCCACTCGGTTTCTTTTCGAAGAAGTTCTCTCCGACGCAAATGAGGTATAGTACGTACGATCGCGAGCTACAAGCTATTTTCTCTAGCCTTAAATTCTTCGAGTACATGGTAGAAGGTCGTCCGCTAATAATTAAAACGGACCACAAACCGCTCGTTTTTGCATTTAAACAACGAAGTGACAAAGGTACACCTAGACAATCGCGACAACTGGACTATATTGGGCAGTTTACTACTAATATTGTTCATGTTAGCGGAGCTGGTAATCTCGTCGCGGATGCGCTTTCAAGAATCGAGTCGATCGATATGCCGACATTTTTCTCTACCGACGATCTCGCAGCAGCTCAAGCAACCGATGAGGAACTGCGTAGCTTGCTCAACTCCGACACGTCTCTGACTCTTCGACACGCTTCCAATCGTTCTCCTGGGATTGAGAACGAGTTTTAAGGAGGATATTAAGTCGACATCAGCAGAGCTCGTGTTTGGAACAACGTTACGGCTTCCTGGCGAATTTCTCGTCGATTTCGAAGGAAATGACAGTCAGCAAATTTATGTCCAGAAATTACGTGCGCTTATGCGGGGAATCCGTCCAGTGCCGACAGCGCATCATAGTAGAAGAAAACCGTTCGTTCACAAAACCTTGTATGATTGTACACATGTTTTTATTAAAAATGATGCGAGGAAAGGGCTTGAACAGCCGTTTGAGGGACCGTACGAGGTAATAGAGCGAATTTCAGACGTAGTTTTTAAAGTAAACGTTAAAGAGACCGCAGTCACAGTTTCGACAGAAAGGCTAAAACCTGCATTTTTCGAAGTATTACCTGTATTAGAGGAGGGTACGCAACCGTCGAGTTCTTCATTACCGACTGCGCAATCATCGAGTGCAGACGTACCTACAGCGATAGTAATAAGTCCTCCAGCGTCTGCAGGACAATCATCGTGCTTTTCAGCACCTTTAACGAAACCAATCTGCCTTTCAACACCAGTCGCGTCTTCCACGCAAACTGCTGCGTCAACAGCACAAGCAACCGTTATTCAGCCGAAGTCATGTAAAAATTTGTTAAAGAAAACTGTATATATTCCTAGTGCTCCACCTTCGTTGACTCCGAGACCAGATAAACCTCCCAGAACCTATGCAGGGCCTAGAAAAATAAAAAAAGTTCATTTCGCAACCTAACCTGGTTGCTAGGAGGGGGGTAGTGTGGGTTTCACTGTGGGTTTCACCACATGTGTGCGGTGTTCGAAAACACCCGCGGCTTACGCCGTAGAGAGAGTAATGAAGGTTCGCCTTTAGGTGCTAATTTCGATAGAATGCCGCTACGATATAAGTGGCGCTGCGGACGTTTTGAGGAGGAGGAACGGTTTGGTTGAAAAGAGGAACGTGAGTGAACTAGGGAACACGAACGAGTAAGCAGCGTAAACCGTCCGTGAATAAATTATTCCTCTGGAATAAAAAGACTGAAATTAACGAAGTTTAATTAAATATTCCCGCGTTCCTCCATTCTTTTAGCTCAGCACTCCTGGCAAGTAGGATAACCCCCACAATATATCGCTACCAATCGCTACTTCGGGCTCCGGTAGGTCCGGCTGACCCGCGGAATCGTTCGGCTATTCCAAGCGTCGTCCGAAGTAGCGATACAAAATTTACTAACGCATACGCATGACGTTTGAGCCCATGTGGTCTAGGCTATCTGTCAATGCCGTATGACTGAAATACTCGGTATGCGAGTTAGAATGCTTTTGTCGGCTGTTCGATAATGCGTTACTTCAAAAAATATAAATATTTGTACAATTATTTTTTGAAGTCAGCCTCGTTATTCGCAAACAAATTATAATTAGACGACCAGTACATAATAATGCTGTTCGATGGACAACATTTTTTATAAGAGCTGTGCAGTCGCCAAAGGCGACTTATCACGTTTGGTTGAATGAAGTTCAATCTATCGAACATATTCACTTCTGTTCTTTTTATAAACTGAAGCGTTTATAATTAGACAAACAGTAAATAATAATGCTGTTCGATGGACAACATTTTTTTTAAGAGTTGTGCAGTCGCTGAAGGCGACTTATCACATTTGATTGAATGAAGTTCAATCTATCGAACATATTCACTTGTGTTCTTTTTATAAACTGAAGCGTTTATAATTAGACAAACAGTAAATAATAATGCTGTTCGATGGACAACATTTTTGTTCAGAGTTGTGCAGTCGCTGAAGGCGACTCATCACATTTGATTGAAAAAAGTTCAATCTATCGAACATATTCACTTGTGTTCTTTTTATAAACTGAAGCGTTTATAATTAGACAAACAGTAAATAATAATGCTGTTCGATGGACAACATTTTTGTTCAGAGTTGTGCAGTCGCTGAAGGCGACTCATCACATTTGATTGAAAAAAGTTCAATCTATCGAACATATTCATTTGTGTTCTTTTGATAAACTGAAGCGTTTATAATTAGACGAACAGTACATAATAATGCTGTTCGATGGACAACATTTTTGTTCAGTTGTGCAGTCGCTGAAGGCGACTCATCACATTTGATTGAAAAAGGTCAATCTATCGAACATATTCATTTGTGTTTTTTTTATAAACTAAAGCGTTTATAATTAGACGAACAGTACATAATAATGCTGTTCGATGCACAACATTTTGGTTCAGAGTTGTGCAGTCGCTGAAGGCGACTCATCACATTTGATTGAAAAAGGTCAATCTATCAAACATATTCATTTTTGTTTTTTTCATAAACTGAAGCGTTTATAATTAGACGAACAGTACATAATAACGCTGTTCGATGGACAAAATTTTTGATAAGAGTTGTGCAGTCGCTGAAGGCGACTCATCACATTTGATTGAAAAAGGTCAATCTATCGAACATATTCATTTGTGTTCTTTTAATAAACTGAAGCGTTTATAATTAGACGAACAGTACATAATAATGCTGTTCGATGGACAACATTTTTGTTCAGAGTTGTGCAGTCGCTGAAGGCGACTCATCACATTTGATTGAAAAAGGTCAATCTATCGAACATATTCATTTGTGTTCTTTTTATAAACTGAAGCGTTTATAATTAGACGAACAGTACATAATAATGCTGTTCGATGGACAAAATTTTTTATAAGAGTTGTGCAGTCGCTGAAGGCGACTCATCACATTTGATTGAAAAAGGTCAATCTATCGAACATATTCATTTGTGTTCTTTTTATAAACTGAAGCGTTTATAATTAGACGAACAGTACATAATAATGCTGTTCGATGGACAAAATTTTTTATAAGAGTTGTGCAGTCGCTGAAGGCGACTCATCACATTTGATTGAAAAAGGTCAATCTATCGAACATATTCATTTGTGTTCTTTTTATAAACTGAAGCGTTTATAATTAGACGAACAGTACATAATAATGCTGTTCGATGGACAAAATTTTTTATAAGAGTTGTGCAGTCGCTGCAGGCGACTTATCACATTTCATTGAATCAAGTTCAATCGATCGAACACGGTTATTTTGATGCTTTCATTGTAAACTGAAGTGTTCATAATTAGACGACTAATAAACCAGAATGCTGTTCCATGTACAACATCTTTTCCGTCTGAAATGTGCAGTCGCTGAAGGCGACTTATCACATTTGATTAGGAGAAGATCGTCGCGAACTCGATCCCGCCCGACGAGTCGAATACAAAAGCACAAGTGCGTTTGCAAGTACATTGTGTAATAAATTTATTTTATTTATGTCGAAAAATGAAATTCTACAGGTATATTTGTATATGTATACGTTATTTTGGTATACTTGATTTTATTTTCTTTTCGAGATTATGTGTAACTTATTTGCTTCTTTTATCGATCGTACTAATTTAACGAGTACGTTGAAGAAATGGGTTTTTTGGACAAGAGTAGTATGTGTGAAGAACAATTGATCGTCCCCGTATTTGTACGTGTAACATTTACGACATAGACATCTATCAATAAATCACACAGGAAATCTTTTCGCATAAATCACACCCGAGGTTACAGAAATTATCATTATGCGCAGTAATACATTTATCCCGAGCTAAATCACATTCATTGGTACATCATATATCATGAGCACGGGTTATTTAACACGAGAAAAATCATATACATCGACAAATCATCATAAACGCGAATACCGCAATATTTCGATATATGAGAGTTCGTTATACAATTCCGACAGCAAGTATGACATCCAACGTATCACATATGACCCCTTAATACATAACGCGATTCAGTACGCAACGATTGCAATGGCACATAGTTATAGGACCGCGACCCCGCAATAGGAAAGAAAAGAGATAAAGCAATGAGATTGAGAAGGTTGTGAAATTAAGAAACGTGGAAGAAATAAGAGTGCAGGTGAATTGAGTAGAAATAATGCGAGAACAAGAGCAAAGTTGAATTTAGAAAGATGAGAAAAAGAACCGAAAACGTATAGCATTGGAAAGTAGATTCGACAAGGACGACGCAAGACGCGCTTTATTCCCCGAATAACGAATTTCAGTAGCAAATCGCGAAATCACGGTCGCGACGCACGAACATACTTTTAATACGCGAGACGAGAATATACACGATCTCACACAATACACAAATGGGATTACAGAATTCGATAAACGAGTACGGGCTT